>JASDQU010437303.1:10745-25240 GCA_032191745.1 Picea mariana | reverse complement strand
GAGGCCGAGATTGAGAGCACACTAACTCTCATGCTTGGTACATAAAGTACCTCTGGTACTCTGAGAATCCTGCCTGATTCTATCTATAATGATATTGTCCCTTTTCCTTGGATTGCCACCATGCTAGAATGCACACCACACTTCACGAAGCCTGAATTTTGGGCTGTGAACTCTTGAAGTGCAAGTCTTTCACCCGTCATATGACTTGTGGCACCACTGTCTATGTACCATCCTGCCATGGTCTTGTCCTCTACATCCAAAAACAGAGTGTATTCATCTCGAAACATTCTAGAGAACTCACGAGCTGTGGCAACCAACTGTTGCTCTTCTTCCTCATCTTTGTTCTCGATTTTTGCTGAGGATGCTACCTCCTTCCTCTTTCCTTTTGTAATATAGCCCTTCTTGGCTTGAGAGCATTGGCTGGAAAAATGTCCAAAATCTCCACACACATAGCATTGGACATGTGAGAGCTCTCAGGTCTTTCTTGGGTCCATCGTTTGTGGATCCTCCTCTAAAGGTTGTTCCTCTTCTGCCTCTACCCCCCCTCTTGGAGGTGAGAGCAAGATTCTCCTCCTCTTCCTCTTCATTCACATTTCTGCCTTTTTTGATCTCTTCTTGGCAACAACCGTTCCATAATCTTTCCCAATCTGGTAGATTCTCTTTGGCTACTACCCCTGCAATGAAGGAATCCCACTCCTTTGGGAAGCCCCTTAAGGCTGAACGAATTATCTCGATTGGGGACAATTTTACCCCCACTGCAAGGAGTTCATCTAATAGTTGTTTCACTTTGGTGAGGTAGACTGTGACGCCTTCCCCTTTAGACATATTTGTGTGCTGAAGTCTCTCTTTGAGAGCCATGATTCTGCTCTCATGCTTGGCTTCAAACAACCCCTTCAAAAGTGTCCTCATTTCATGAGCTGTTTGCTTCTCACCAATGTTTGGTACCAGATGATCCTTCACTCCATCTAGAAGGATCCTCTGAGCTTTGGTTTCTAGAGCATGATGTAAATTTTTGTCTTTAGCATCAGTGGGGATTGTGGCTTTCTTCTCAACAATACCCCATACTTTACTCTCTTGAAGATCATTCTTCATTCTGTACTTCCATTGCACGTAGTTGGAGGCACCATCAAGTCTATCTTCATATCTAAGGTTTGTAGCCATCTTGCCACTTAGTTTTAGCCTCTTCCGAAAACCTTTCTTAGTACTTTCAATGGGCGGACTTGTACCAACTCTAACATGCTCCCTCTTTCTCTGAGCAGACGGACCCTGCTCGATACTCTTCTCCTGCTTCAACTTAGACGGTACGACCTCCCCTTTTAATCTTCTTCTTTCCTTCTCTTTGTTAATACACAACTTTTACACCTCTTTTGGCGTTGTCAGAAACCTAACTCTGATACCATGAAGAAGATAACAACTATAAACTCAAATATCAGATCTATACAACAACAAATTACAATAAAAATAAATGAGACAACCACACAAAATTTGCAAGTATAGAAATAATGGAAACTTTACTCCTCAACACAAAAACTCTATTTTATTTATCTTAGATCGGTGAATACATAGAACTGCAACAACCAGTCTTTGTTTGCAGGGACCGTACCACTTGTACGGATCCGTACAATCATGGGTTACTCATTGGGAGATCGTACAACAAAACTGTAGCTATATCATATCTCAGTTTTACCTCTAACCTTCAACAAAACACTGTAAAGAGAACTTCTCTTCTGATTTTGTACTTTGGTATTACTTTCCTCTTTCTTCTGGTACAGTATCCGTACCACTCGTACGACCTYCTGGTTACTTCACATGAATTCTGGGAGGTATATTTGTTGTGCTGYAGGTGACCTTGGCTCAACCTCCTCTCTTTACCCTGCTTGGCCCTCCTTTGGTTGCTTCCTCGACCCTACTTGGTCCTCATTGGGTTGCTTCCTCGACCCTACTTGGTCCTCATTGGGTTGCTTCCTCGACCCTGCTCAGTCYTCCTGAGCTGGTTCTCCTTAACTTGTCTCTCRACCTCCCTTGGAAGAGCCTCTTCACTTAATCGACTTACTTCCTCGCTTGAGGTCTCCTAGGTTATTTGTAACCTTAGACCTTTTCTCTCATGCAATCCTGACCCTTGGATCTTCTTGTCAAGATCTTGATCTAATGGTGGGGACTTAATCACTCATTGAGACAACTTAAGTCACATCCAACGACTGTGACTTAATCTCAAGTTGACTTGAGTGGTCCACACCAATAAAGTGTTGTCTAGACATAAGTTGGGCCTCTTCCACACTACTATATACCCCTAGTGTGGAAGTACCTTCTCGAGCTACATAATCTAACAACATTAAATATGCCCCTGCAATGAAGTTGATAATCTATTCGTAATTATTTCCTACAGAACCAATTGACATAAATGACAAATTGTGAACAACTGCAGAAAACAATCAATCAACAATCGTTCCTTAGATAGAGGTACAAGAAAAAGCCAACTTTCAAATCCATCCTCAAGCTTGATAAAAAATATACAAGACCCAATTCTGGGTTATCCAACCCCCCTTTCGTTTTGTTACAATAATCTTTCTTTTATAGAACAAGAGGGGCCTGGGTTATCTAGCCCCCATTTGTTTTGTTACAATAATCTTTCTTTTATAGAACAAGAGAGGCTTTTCAGCTTCCGTAACTCTTAGTGTTATAGTTACAATTGTTCCATTTTATCACTTTTGTTCTTTTCTATATTTCGGGTTTCTCTTCACATTACAATATAGGATGAAGTTTTGAGCAATCACCCTTTTTATAAGCAGTCCATAAATTATGAGCTTTGGAGATTTCTTCGATACGACCAGGTTGCATCTTTTCTATTTGTATCTCTCTCCATCATAAATCTTCTCCGCCACATCTCTTTTCAGTTCCTTGTGTATTTTTTGAGTATATGCATCGGATATAGTAGCAAGATTTATCGGTCTTATCAAAAAGCTGTTCAAAACATACTTATTTATTTCACTGATCTGCTCAATGCATTGCTTGCTATCGTCTTTACTTTGTTCCACCTTTGCATTTTGGAGCTTGCTGGGCACTGCTTGGTTTAATTCATCCATTGCTAGCATGTCGAATTCTTCTAAAATGTCATCGGTTGAGTTCCATTTCTTGTGAATGTTCCTTCTTTAGTAATTTAGCGTTTTTCCCCTTTGAGGTTAGATTTTGGCCATCTTCGCTCTTGAAATCCTGCAAAATTAAAACGATATTAAGGGTTTTGTAAAGGATGCAAACCTTTTTGCTATACTCAGAATAACATGAGAAAGCATAAGATAAACAACTAACAACTSAATCTACTTGTACCATGAGTAATCCTAATAAAAGAGCTCTGACAGTTTGGAAGATGATTGGAAGAATCATCGTTTAATTCTTTACTCCGCTCAAATTGAAAGTTGATAGTAAAAACATGTGCAATTGGTTTATACAGTGAATTTACCTATTCCCCACCCTTGCCATTAACGCATTTGAATTTGAAACTTATAGTGGGTGGGATAAGTACAAAGGCGCTTAATGTCTTCAGGAAGTACCTCATCGGCCTTACTGTTATGAACGTTGATTGTGAAAACCCGATACAAAGCATTGGGCCGATTAGTATCGAGAGAGATCTATCGAGGATAAGCTCATCGATGTTCAAGCCATTGGGGAAAGCTCCATCAGGGTTATACGTCCATTGAGGGTAAGAAAAGTGACAATGAAGATTATTTGAGGTGATATATTGGGAAAATCCATATTGAGAGGGCACATAATGTGGAGTGACGCCATGAAGGAAAAATGCAGACTGTGCAAGCATCTAAATCTAACATGCAGATGACACGTGGAGAAAAGGACACGTGTCACTTTGTTGTGAATTCAGGATGAAAGGACCTTGTTATTGATCGTGCATCTTTTAGCCTGGAAGGAATGAAAACTGTAGACTGCGATCGATTGCAGCCGTCAGATATTTCGGGGTTGAGAAATTCGTTAACCCTTGCGCATATTTAAGCTCAAATTTGACCAAGCTAGACCCTTTAGGCAGAAAGGGTACATTTGTGGGGTACAATGAGTCTTCGAAGGCATACCGGATCTACATCCCTGGTCAGAGACAAATTGAGGTGAGCAAAGATGTTACCTTTGAGGAGGAGGTAGCCTTCAGGAGATCTAGAGGATCTCACATGGAAATTGATAGTGAGAGACAGGAAGAGATGGTGCCTTCTCCCCATCACCCTCCAGTGGTTCAGAGGGAGACAATTGAGCTTATTGATCCAATTGATCCCGTTGATCCTATAGCTCTAGTTGATGTTTCCAGAGATATTGCAGTAGGTTGGAAGAGACCTACATGGGCTTGTCAAACTCAGCATGAGGTAGAAGGACATGCAACTCTTTGAGGTACCTTCCGAGAGAGCAAGAGATCCTAGAGATATTCGTGCTATACCGCAACTATGAGCCACATCATTGATTTTGAGCCTTCATGTTATGGGGAGGCATCTAGTCAACTAGTATGGAGAGATGCCATGATGGAGGAGTATCAATCCATCATGTAGAATGATGTGTGGGATATTGTTTTGAGCCGCGAGGGGAAGTTTGTAGTGACTTCCAAGTGGATCTATAAGATCAAACACACAGTTGAAGGAAGCGTCGAGAAGCACTAAACGAGATTTGTTGCTAGAGGATTCTCTCAGGTGGAGGGAATAGATTATAATGATACATTTTCTCATGTTACTCGATACACTTCTATCCAGATGATTATTGCCCTTCCGACATCCATGGGTTGGAGAGTACATCAGAGGGATGTGAAGACAACCCTTCTTAATAGAGAGATTGAGGAAGAAGTATACATCGAGCAGTCAGATGGCTTCGTGATACATGAGGAGTCTCATGTGTGTAGGTTGAAGAAGGCCTTGTATGGACTGAAGCAGGCACCTCAAGCTTGGTATGTGAGGATTGATGGACACTTGATGAGTTTGGGCTTGAGCAAAAGTGTTGTTAATCCCAACCAGTACTACAAAACTGTTAATAGTGAGTCCCTGAATTTTGGTCCTCTACGTTGATGATTTATTCCTCATTGGGACAGAGAGCCTTATTGTTGAATGCAAATATGCGTTGGCCTCTAAGTTTGAGATGAAGGACTTTGGTATGATGCACTACTTCTTGGGACTAAAAGTGTGGCAAAGAACCGATGAGATCTTCTTGAGTCAGGGGAAGTATACTGTTGAGATATTGAAGACGTTTGGGATGTTGAACTATAAGCGCATGGCTACACCAATGGTGACGAATATGAGGAAACTAAGTGTGTCTTCTTTTGATTCCGTCGAGATTGATCTAACCCTGTACAGACAACTGATTGGATCATTGATGTGTCTGGTTAACACCAGACCAAATATTTGATGTGCAGTGAGTGCACTTAGCCAGTTTATGAGTCAGCCAAGACAGACACACTGAATTGCTGCGAAGCATGTGTTGAGATACTTGCGAGGCAGAGTTGGACATGGTATGAGATATACTTCCAGTATTGACATGAGATTGCAGGGATATACTGAATTTGATTGGGCAGGGAGCGCAGTGGACAGGAAGAGCACCTCCGAGTATTACTTTACTTTGGGATCTGCCATGGTTTATGGTGTAGCAGGAAATAGACTTTTGTGGCTTTGAGCACCGCAAAAACAGAGTATATTGCATTAAGTGTGGCATTCCACAAAGTAGTGTGGCTTTGCAAGCTCCTTGCAGATTTATTTGGACATGTGCTGGATTCCACCATTATTCATTATGATAACTAGAGTTGTGTGAAGATCTCAGAGAATCTAGTGTTTCATGACAAATCGAAACACATTGAGATCAACTGCCATTACATTCGAGACATGGTGTAGAGGAAGACAGACATGGTGCAGAGGAAGGTAGTACTGGTGCAATACCTTCCTATAGATGAGTAGGTTGCTGATGTTCTTACCAAACCAGGACGAAGTTCGCGTATTTCCGTGACAGACTTAGCATGGCAGAGAATGCCTCCCTCTTTGAGAGGGAGTGTTGATGTTTGCAGCTTCCTGAGACATTCTCTAGATCGTACTCCTCTGTGACATGTCAAGGGAGTTCACCTTGATGTCACACACTATGGGGAGTTGACCCTAGTGTTTCTAGAGGGAGTAGCCTCTAGAAGTCCACATGGGAGTGCCATGTGTGACAGACATTCTCCAGATCGTACTCCTCTGTGACTGAGTTGAGTTGATTTGTGAGGACACTTATTCGAGAAGGGATAAGTGGGTTTGGGCTTATAGCCCAACGTCCCTTGTGGAGAGCACATGAGGACATGTCAAGGGAGATGACCTTGATGTCACACACTATAGGGAGTTGACCCAAGTGTTCCTTGAGGAAGTAGCCTCTAGAAGTCCACATGGGAGTGCCATGTGTGACAGACCTTTTGCTACTATGCTGGTTGTGTACTAGTGGTGGAGATTGTTTGTCTTTGGACAATAGTTGTGTGCTACTACAATGGTTGTGTACCACTGGCAGTGAATGTGTGTCATTGGACAGTAGTTGGGTGCTACTAGTTGATTACAGAATAGTCAGTGGACTACTAGATGAAGACATCATGGAAAGATACTTCCCTAGCTAAGAGGGAGTGTTGATGCTTCAACATCGGGCAAACCTTCTCCTAGATTGTGCTGCAGACCAAGGGAGATAGGATACATTTATCCCAAAGGTGTACTTGTGGTAAATGGGCCGAGGCGTAGTCCTTCCTTGATCATGACAAGGAATAATATGGACTCGAGGTGCTTTCCACGTGTCAGTTAGCATCAGGCTAACATTCACTCATAGGGGTGTACCTGTGGTGAACGACCTTGGTGTAGTCTTTGTCTTAGTGATGGAGATTTGACAAGGAATGACAAAAACTCAAGATGCTAGATGCTATCACATGCGGACCTAGAGTGAGCCTGATCTCAGAGAGAGTGAATTGGCTAGGAGGGAGAGCTGCATAAGGAGTTTCTCTTCAGCTCAGGTAGGAGAGAGACATCTCCCAAGACTAACCGACAAGTGTCATGAGTCTAGGACGAAGTTTGTATACTTCAGAGACAAGCTTGGCATGATGCAGAATGTCTCCCTCATTGAGAGGGAGTGTTGATGTTTGCACAACATTGGGAAGACATTCTCTTGGATTAATAATTAATAATGCAATTATTGATTATTAAATAATATATAATAAGTGAATGATAATAATAAATAGTTATTGATTATCTAAGGGACACATCCTTTCATGGAATGTCACCATATGTTCTCTATATATGGAACACTCATCATTGTAATAATATATTTATCATAGATATCATCTCATATGAAAAATCAACAACTTTTACCAGGCTATGTTTCCTGACTGTCCATCAACCAGGTCTTCTCTCCAAGAAATTGCAGGACACTATGAGACTTAATATGTATAACACTTATTGAGCTCCCATACTAGGGACAATGGCTCAATTTACAATATCAAGGACAATGGCCCGACTCAAATAAAATATCCGATGTGTTCCCAAAACCAGGGAGAACTGACCCAATGACCAAAAATAACTTGTTGGGTTCCTTAACCAGGAAAATAACCCAACTACAATAATGACCCTGTTGAGCTCTCAAATCCAAGAAGAATAAGTCATCCTAATGATAGATGACTCAAACTGAGAATTTGTTGGACAACCGTACATGGATAATGGTCCAACTTACTAAGACAACCTGCTGGGTTCCCAAACCAGGGAAAATGATCCAGCTTACATCAAGTATTTGCTGAGATCACAGCTTCCTTGATGAGACATGTCCTCTTGCTGTTGTAGAGAATGAACAATACAAGTACATGACAAGGTCTGCATCATTCTTGAAGCTACTGTTGCCAGTATAATATCATCACATATGGTCCTGCAACTCGTGACTTCTTTTCATGACACAAGGGTGAGTATCCAAAGATTCAAGCAACTTTACCAGGTTCAAGGGTGTAGGGAATTCATAAATATAAAAGTAACTAGCATAAGTACATACCTGTACTTACCTTTGCCTATGCTTCAGTAGTATTCCTGCTAAGCTGCTGTCTTTTTTTCATCAATACAGGCTGTAAGTGAGATCACAATACACATTCTGTCCAAGAGAATTCTAGGAATGCATTACCAAGTATTTCTATGTAACGAACAAATTTGAAAACGCAACATCCCTGTTTTTGAACATATCTACAGTAATGCTTTGAGCCTTGACAAAGGCCAGGACCCACAAGGCCTTTATTCTGATGAAGCCTTAGTTCTTTAAGGGATTGCAGAAGTGGTACCATAATGCATCGCAATAGCATCAAGTGAGAGCCTTGGATCTGCTAGTAGACCTAAACGATTCAGCTAGTAGACTTGGACGATTGATTTCTGTTGATAGGCCGGGCTTTGCTGCAATCAAGTAATTGTTCATCAAGGAGCCTTTCTCCCATGCCATGGATTCAAATATTCTTCCCTCTAAAAGGGTTCGGATGTTGCTTTAACTCTCTTTGAAGAGTTTCCTTGTGCCTTACAAAAGTCTCTATTACCTTGCTCAAATCAAATGCAATTATCCTAGTTTGCTCAAGAATTTGTAGGAAACATCATCATACCAGTCTTATGAGTTGCCAAAATAAGTTATGAAGAGAAAGGAAGCATGAACCTATGGAACCTTTCATTGGTTTTCATTGGTTAACAGAGAAGTCAAATTAGGGCTTTGCAATCTGTTTGATTCTGCTCTAATGCAGCTTTAATGCTCCCAGCCTATGTTCTTTCCATATGATATCCATCAAGGCTGCACTCTGGAGACTTTTAGCAACTCATCTTTCCCCAGATGCATAACTAGGGAAAACTGCTTCTAATATTATTCTTTCTCAGTGACTTACATCTGTGGTAATGTCCTTGTCACATGACAAAAGAGAATGCCCAGGCTCTGAAGAAGGTTTTGGAAGAAGTGGAGTTTTGACATTTCGAAACCACTTTGTAGTTTTGTTGTGCTCACTAGTGTAGAGAGTGGCATTAGCAGAGACAGAGTTTTCTTTCATAGAAGATCCCAAGGGAGAGCCTTGTGGAGATGGAGGACTTGTTCTTTGTAGGCGAGGAAATATTCTCACAGTGCCAGAAATTCTGGAGTTGCTTCATAAACAAACTATCTTATTCACAAACATCTGCATCTTCATAATCCTTTTCTAAGATATTGAAAGCCTAGTATAATTGAGCTCTCTTCCATAAGACTGTAGTTGAGTGCAGATCAGAATGCACTTTATTGACAACAAGCCCAAAAATTGCTCCCACACGAACAACAAGGCTGTAAGTGTTTTTGAATCACAACAACAACTGTTATAGGTAATTTTGGGCTGTTCCACAATCCTTTTTCGAGTTCAACACCCTTCCGTGGTTTTAATCCAAAGTTTCAGGACCACAATCTGCTCATAAACTAAATGTATCCTTGCTGCCTTGTAAGGATATCAATCCACACGTTTATCTATTGATTGTATGTATCTTCCAATAGATAAAAATAAGGGACAACAGTCCACCATTCACCCAGTAATCTCCCTTAATCAACAAATCAGTAAATGGGAATATTACTCATAAATATAGAGCTTCAGTTCACTATAAAATTCCGTCATCAATCTACAGGAAAGGAAAGTGCACCTTAAGTTAACTTGTGCCTTTTACTGAAGAAAAAATTCGCCCAGTCATTAAGGATGACTATCTCCACAAAGAAAACTCCAGCCACCATTTCGACCTCTGTTCAGTTGTGTTCGCCCAATCAATAGACAAGAGTTTTTCTTGAGGGTATGGAACTGTAATCAAACTTCTTCCCTGAATCTGTGTAGGCTCAGATGCTGCAACAACGAGCTCCTTACACCCAAAGCTCTGATACCATGTTAAATTTTGAACTTGATTTCAAATAAACATGATCTTTTAACTTCTTTTTCAACACTTCACAATCTTTAAATCACAATGTACTAAAAACTGAAATAAGAGAGCAGCATAAATATCAAGATCACAAATGCACACAGAGATTTACCCTTGGGAAACCCAATACGGGAGAAAACCCTAGCAAAAGATCTTCCTCTTTATTAATGAATAAGCTTGCAGGTATACAAAACCCTCAATGGGGTGCTACAGTACAAAATCACAAGAGAGAGAGGATGGCTAGAGACCTTTTGCTTGTGCTGCTTAATGGATCTGAAGTCAAACCTGTAGATCTGACCTTGAATATTGCAGATCTGAACTTGAATACTGAAGATCTGATCTTCTATGCTGTAGATCTGATCTTGTATGCTGTGGATCTGATATTGTATGCTATAGATTTGATCTTGTATCCCGTGGATTTGATATTGTATGCTATAGATCTGATCTTGTATGCTGTGGATCTGAACTATATGCTGTAGATCTGATCTGCAAATCTGAACTATGCATGAACTGAATATATCCTTGAGCGTTCAATGTAGAATGATAGTAGAGAGCAAGGACTTTCTATTGAGCCCTAAATCAAACCTAACAACCTCTTGAATCCCTCCCTTGAGAAGGCGGCTAGGTTTTTTTGTGCATTGCGAATTGCCTTCCTTGATCTTTTTATGCTTTTTGGATCTATCTTCATGTTGTGTTAAGTTATCCTTCTAGAAGATTCTCATCTTCTAGATCCTTCTTGGAACAAGTCGATCTTATCTTCTTGGGTCAAGTTTGACTTTCTAGAAGTCTTTGTTCTTCTTTGGTTAAGTCGACCCCATGGAACATTTCAAGTTGTTATTCCTAGGAAGTTCGACCCCCTTCTTTTATTTGCTCAATGACAAAATATAACATTACAACTTAGGCTTTTAGCCTTTTAATTCAATATTACATATTTAACCCTAGTCATTTAGACTAATTACATCATTAGCAAGCACACCTTGCCTCTCTTTCTCTTTACATGGTCCTCACCTGCTCACAACTGCTTTATTACATTAATAAGAGGACAGAATTTTTTGTACCATGTGGTCATTTGATCCTTTTACTTGGTGATATGCTAAAGTGTCTCTTAAGAGTGGCCAGCTCTTAGAGGATCACAACAAAGACAAAAAAGGTCATCCCACATACCGGTCTAGCTCACATGACTTGTATGTTCGTCCTGACTCTTGCTAAATTCTACCTTGGCTTTTGCACATGGCTTACAAGGTTTGTACCTTGACTTTTGTACTAGGCTCACAAGTTTTGTTCCTTCACCTTGAATTTTGCACTAGACTCACAAGGTTTATTTTTTCATCTTGACTTTTGCACTAGGCTCACAAGGTTTGTTTATTCACCTTGGCTTTTGCACTAGACTCACAAGATTTATCCCAACATCTCCTTTGTCCTGACTCTTGTCTGGCTCACAAGGTTTGTACGTTTCACCTTGACTTTTGCCATGATTCACAGGACTAGTTGAATCTCCAAATCTCCCTGCCTAGCCTCAGGGTGGCCACTTAAGGCCTCTCATAAGAGAATGACTCCTGATGCTGCTAATTTTAACAACATTGATCATTTTAATATTTATTTCTTTGGCTCGCATACAATTACCAAGGTGTCACCGACCATGGTGCTGTTATAGGGTGATGTAAAGTCCCAAGCATCAAGGGGCTAGTCTTGTGTAACTTAGGAAAGCTACCCACTGTCACCTTAGTAGCTCTTCCTCACACTTCTAGTTGGCTCTTCTCCAACTCAAGGGGGGGCTTCCCTAAAAATAGGATTGCTAAGGCTATAGAGTGGTGGTTCATGTTGATTTTGTGGAGAGTTAGCCTAAAGAAAAACAAATGGTTGTAGTAGAAGTGGAATAAATGAGTGGTGTGGAAAGGAATATGATGGTAGAAACCCCAATTCCAAATGCCTAATCACACCTTGGGCAAAGAGGGCAAGTGCATGAGAATGTAAGGCAATAAGGGTTGCTATGCATGCCACAAATTAGCCTTAGCTTCCTGATTTATATAACATAAAGTTTCCTTGGAAGGCTAGAGGTGCCATAGTTAAGCATTTGACATGAATGTGAGATTATGTTTGTCTAGCAAAAAGCGTCGTTGTTATATGGTAGGTTAACATAGCAACAATAGACATAATAAACGACAAAATGAAACATGGTTCATTAAAAGGCAATCACAACATGCTGCAAGGGTTTCCTAACACAAAATCAACACAAAGTATAAGTGCATTATAAAGCCTCACATCAAATGAAACATGTACCTCAAATTCTCCATTAGGCTCCAAGCATGTGGTGTACAAATGGAATCCAAGAGGAGAGCTCCTCAATCCCCAAATTCCCCAACCATACAAATGGAGAGGGAACTCCTCTTTATAGAATGAGTCTCTCCTCTCATACAATAAAACATTATTATCTTTTAAGTTTTAAGTTTTAACTAAATCCATAACAAGTCAAATAAATATTATAACTCCTCTTTATAGAGTGAGTCTCTCCTCTCATACAATAAAACATTATTATCTTTTAAGTTTTAACTAAATCCATAACAAGTCAAATAAATATTATAACAATGTAGTTAGATTTCTCATAAATCTATGGTAAACCATGTTACAACTTGCAACATGTGGAAAATAGCCTCTTTAAGGCAATTCGCCCTCATCCAAAAATAATAAGAGTATGTACCATATAATGCTCATGAAGGGTGTTGCCCCCCATGCCTAGGGGTAATTAAGGAGATGATGTCTCGAGGCTCGCAGGTAGCACACATGGAGTGCCGTGAGTCATATTGACCAACAGATCCCACATTAAGCAGATAGAGTCCCTCTTTTTCAAATTACATCACCACTCATTGTTGATAGTAGAGCATCGTCCACTACACTGGTTTAGCCCTCAGAAGACAATAGGTCTTTTCTTTATGAAGTAACAAGTCCAGTCTCATGGTAAGTGTCACTTTAATATTTGAGGTATTTGATCATGTTGCAATGAGTGCTTTCTTCATTATGTAAAGTTTTCTTGGAAATTATATCTTTTGCCTAATTTCACCTTGGTGGTTATCATGGTATCCTGGTAAGTTGGTCACCCTCGGGAAAAGGTTTGCTACTAGGGGGTTTTCTTGAAGGGTCATCGTACCATTCCCACTCATACTTAACGCTTTCTACACTTCTTCCTTTCTCCTTTGTCATCTTTTTGGTTTTCGGGTTCATTGACCCCAAGGGGGGTTTGTACCTCATTTCATGGGAAGAAGGGGCTAAAGGCCCATAGGTGTTGTAGATGACATCACAAATAAATGCTCACTTGAAAGTCCTAAGAGCCATGAATCGCTTCTCTAAAAGAATAAAGGACATTTAAGTGAAAAAAAAGCATCTCGCTTGAAGGGGAAGTGCATTGTGGTGCTCTTTTATTTACATTGCATATAGAACCCAATGTGTTCTAACTTCAAGTGGCATTGTGGTATTCTTTTATTTCCATTGCACATAGCACTCGATGTTCGGATTTAATAAAAAAATGCTTTCCATGGTAGAGCATGTGGTGTATTTTATCTCATGTTCACACCATATTGACTTGATCTTGGAATTGCATGGAAAAGGACAAATAAAGGGCTTGGAAAAAGGTTGCATTGCTAACAAAGGGTAACTCAAGTATGTAACTTACCCTCAACAAAGGCACCCATAAATGAGAGAATATGAACCCTTGATATGTCAAGAACCCCATGCCCAAGAGTCTTTCCCCAATCCACCTCATACTCATTACATGCACCATAAACATTCCACATGTGCATCCTCCAAGAATAATCTCTAAAAATAGAAAGGAGACCAAGTATAAGAGCATGCTAAGCCACATGTGTGACCCTCCTCATGTGCCGCACGCCTCCCAATAACAATCTCCATAAACACCCCAAATAAAATAATATATACATGCCAAGTCAAAAAGGTGCGGGTGCTTTCCATTGAAGGACAAAGATGCCAAGTGTAGTTGAAATTTCCATGCAATAAACATGAGAGAACACCTAGAAGAGGTGCTCCCTAGAAAATTGTACCATGTAATTATGTCAACCACCCAACAAATCATAAAATATTCTCCATGTGAAGTGTGTACTAGGAGAATGTGCCAAGGTGGTTATAACTCATCAATAGAATACCCCTCCATATGCCCTAGAGAAGAGTGCCAACCTCTCTAAGAAACCTATGAAATATTACATGCCTTGAAAGTTGTGCCCAAGAAGTGGGGTTGCACCTCTAGAAAGCTCCAATTAGCCACTCCAAGCATGAAAAGCAAGCATTTAAAATAGGTTGCGTAAGCTATTAACGCTAGTTTGGATAAATTAGATTAATTTAACCTTTATATAGTTAAATCAACCTCAAAATGTGTGCACAAAGGTTAATGCTCAAATATAAGCATAGTCCTCCTCCCAATTAGTCACCAACAAATTATGTCACCATGATCATGTGTGCCAGTGAGGGGTGCACTTTAATAAAGTGTTGTACCATGTAAATAAAAGATGTTCTCCCTACCAAAACTCTTCAATGATAACAAGTAAGCATAAGGTCCAACCTAAAGTGCACCTCCAC
>JASDQU010437302.1:107849-125247 GCA_032191745.1 Picea mariana | reverse complement strand
CGATTTAAACACTCATTATATATATTTTAAAATGTGTTTTAATGATGTTAAAAAAATAATAAAAACATGTGATATGGTGTAGGTATATTGCGATAATCATGATCCATCGATTTAAAAAGATAACGATATCAATGACCTGTGCGCTCCTCAAACCTCCAAAGTTTAACAAGGATAGACCTATACTTGTTGACGTCAAATGGTTTTCACTGCTGTGGCATGTCAACAATGAGACCACTGTGTGGCTTGCTATTTAGGATTCAAAACCAATGCTCTGACTCATAAAAATAAACCACTTACCACCACGATTTTCAAGAAAAACGACGGAATTTTATGAATAGAAAGTAACCCGGGGTTACCGGCCTCAATTCATATGAGGTAGGTACTAATTACAAGGAGCTAAGGTGGAAAACCACAAATTATATCCTTGTCCCGTGATAAGTACACTGGCGCTTATTGTTGGTGAAAGGGAAATTATTTTTTTATATAACTCATGGGCATATGCAAGATATATTAAATCTGAGATACAATCTTTTGAACCAGATATTTATGAAGGTTTTCGACTGGATCAAATATCGAAGTTTAGTTTTTCTATAACAATAATGTCAGTTGGAAAGGACTGCTAGAAAATAGGGATTTGGTTTGATTTATTCAGTCACAGTGACATGGTGAACAATTTTCAGTAGAATTAAGGATTTGGTTCTAGAAATCCTCTATTTTTGGTTGTAATTAGTTCAGTGACTTAATTTTGGTTATCAATATTATAGAGGTATTTAAATATGTAATTCATTTTGATGTGAAAGGGAATTTTTGAGCCTTAATGTAATAGGATATTTTCAATAAAGAACTTCACTTATGGTAGAGACATATTATATTATGGTTCTCATTTATTTAAGCTGTGTTCTCCTTGGGTGATGTTACATATGTTCTCATAATTCATTTTTTTCAAATTATTGTGTTTGAGTTATGAATGGATGCAATTTAGTACAACTTCTACTACAGTTTGTCTATTAAACTTTTATTCAGGTATAGAATTTCCTCTGTCTTGTTGTGAGTAAGATAAGACCTATATTTGTATGATCTGTTTAACATCTATTTAATGAAATTCATAACATAGACATATGTCTTCTTATTTCTACTATTGAAATTAAAGTTAGATTTATCTTAACTGGATACCTTACTTTGTGTTTCATTTTTGTTTATCTGAATTATTCTTCTCAATTTTTGATAATTTATAAAAAGTCTTAAAGAACGAGATCTAGCCTTTGTATTTATAGCTATAAAGTTATTGAAATATCATACATTTTTCTAAGGTAGAAGAGCCACAAACAATATTAGGATTAACATATTTTTGGCACCATCGTCGGGGACAGATTTGAAAGACCAATCTTCCCTGGGAGTATGACATTGAATAGACATGTTTTCTGATGGTGAACAAAATCAAACACATGTAGGATATTTAATTGCTCTTCACCTAGCAAGTTCACTGTGATTCTCGTGGCGACTCCATGATCTGAAGAATACATTGTGACCTTCACTAGTGATTCTATTGTGATTCCAATAAGATTTCAAGACTCCACTGGTAAACGAGCTCTATTGACAAAAATGAAGAATTGTTTCAAAATGATCAGATATCGAATGGCAAGCTTCTTTCCAAAAAAAATTGATATTATATTTGGTTCTTTCTTGTAATTTTTTTTACAGTTAATTTATTATTATTATTATCTTTCAGGGGATCATAAGTTTAAATATTTATCTCTTTCCTTTGAAAAATAAATCCTAATTTCCTCGTGTATTCTTCAAGCGGAAAATTCTATTTCTTTGTTGTCCTATGAAAATAATGATAAGCCTCTTGTATTAATGTCTTTTAAGAGCTTTATTGGCTAGACAATACAAATTACTACTCTTCCATAGAATAGTCATTCTTGTAGAGCAGTTGTGAATGAAATTAATATGCCAATTCCTTAAGTACTTCATATATCTTGTGATCAGCCTGCAAATATTCATCCTCAAGATTTAAACAGATATAAACCTCTCAAACTGCCATTAGTTCTTCATCATCTACCTCCTAAAATTTTCAAATGCATTCCTTTATTTAATGGAGAAGATGATGTTACAATAGAAAGGAGCATGGTATCCGTTGACCATTTCACAGATTGTTTAGATATTCAATATGAGGATGTATTTATAAGGTTATTCACTCTCTCATTAGTAGGAGAAGTAAAAATATGGTTTAGAGATTTACCAACTGAATCTATTAATTATTGGACTAACTTTCAGGATGTTTTCCTACACAAATGGGCTTTGAGGAAATCTCATCATCAATATCTTTCTAAGTTTTATGCTACAAAAAGAAGAAATGATGAAACTGTGTCAAAATTCAATAGAATATTTGAAAATGTTTATCACAATTTTCCTGTTGAAATTTGTTCTTATGAAGTTGCTTCCAAGGTATATATTATGCATTAGCACATCAAACTAATTTAGCATTTACCTCAAATAAAGGAAATCCTCCACTTTGTAGCAAATGTTTATAGATGTTGAAGAAATTGAAAATGATTTATGGGCTTGTGGGATGTTTCCTGATCAAATTGAGGAGGATTTGAATGCAGAAGAGAAGAAAGAAGAAGATGAACAAGAAGGGTTAGACATTCCTATTTCATATCAAAATCAAGTAAATGATTGTGAATATGTTTTGTGCATTAATTTATTGAGTGATTTTCATAGTAAGAAAAATTAATTTACTAATTATGAATCTGAATAGGAGAGTTGCTATGAATATATTCATGAAAATTTTCAACATGATCAAAACCAAATTTCTCTATATTTATATTTAGATAGCTTAAATATTCATCATCCTATATAGGATATATATGACTTAAAGACATAATTTAATATTGAAGATGAGAAGAATTCTAAAACATTATCTTCAACAATTTTTTTTATTTTTTATCTTGAGTTAGTCTATGATGATTATGAGGATTTTAATGAGGAAAAAACAAGATTTAAAGAGATGAGTTCTTTATTATCATATTCTGAAATTTTTAAAGGACACATATATGATAGTGATGATCAACAAATTGATTATGTTGATTTTGAATTTTATGAAAAAGAATTTAACATTTTGTTTCCTGTATTTTATTCATTTGATGAACACATGGAAGAATTTTATTTCATAAAAAAAGAAGATATTGTGCAGCAACAATTCAATCTTTGGGAACCAAAGAAGGAAGTCTATCATAATTTCCAAGATCTTGTTGAAGTCTATTTGAATTATTTTTCAAATAAAATCAACTCATTATTGTTTTATTCTAAGTATGGAGTTCAATCTAATAATGAATTACAAATAGATATAGTGTTGTCCTTGATTCCCAACATAGAAATTGATGATTGTGAACAAAAAATAGTTGAAGAAAGACAAGTGGACCAATCTCATCTCCTCAACAAAACAAAAACCCTGAAAAAGGAGTCCAATTGTTTCCCTGAGGGTCTAGTCAATAGGAGTTCTCTCCTGGGAGGAGGTTGAACTTCCTTCTTAAATAATGAGACCTGACCTTATTTACATCCATTCATTTGGAATTCTATTGTTTTGGCTTCTTCGAAATTCTCAACTAAGGTTGTTTTGGCAGCCCTCTTCACAAACATGGAAATAGAAGCTGGAAGAGCATTAACATATACTTTTATTTGCAACTCCTGAGTGGGTTTAGCCTCAGGTTGAAATTTGTTTAGGATAGTGGTGAACCGTTGATTGATGTCCTTAAACTTCTCCTTTGAACTCATGGTGGCGGCGAACAACTCAGCCATCAAAGCTTCTGTAGTGGGTTGTTCTGCAAATTTATCTAGAAAATCATTCTGAAACTTTGTCCAACTAGTTATGGATCCTACCGGTAAGTTGAAATACCATGTGGAGGCCGAATTCTCAAAAGTATAGGGGAAAATATTGCATAATACATCTTCATGTTTGACATTCATCAATATGATAGCTAATATGAATGTTTTGATATGGTCTTCATGCAATCCTGAGGTTTCAGGGTCAAATTTAGGGAGTAACGTTTTTGGATGTTGGGGAAGGTTATGTACTTGTCCAGGGATGGCCAGAGCATCTCTGTCCAACCACAGTTCATTATTATGAGGTGGGTTTCCCATTTCTTCATTAAGATCATTTTTATCTTCCATGTCGTCCAATCCCGAAATTGAGCATTCTGAGTTAAACCCTTATTCGTCAGAAAAATCATCAGGCTCAGAGCAGTTACCAGCTGGCGTTTCAAGGATTATATTAAGAGGATGTTCGATTTCGGTGAGGGAGAAATATGGCAAGCCTTCTACTATGTGAAGAAAAACATGGTTGGGGGTGTCGACCATTGGTCTGCTTACTTGTTTTCTATGAGGAATTAATGGATCTAAGGGCAATGCTCCGATTTGTCGAGCGTAAGATCTTGTGAATCTTCTGATCTGGTTCAAATCCTCGTGAGAAAGAGAGTAAGGTATCTCAGGGAATAAATGTTCTTCATCTTGTTGGGGTGAGTTACTTGTTTCAGGAGTACTCAGTGTGTGTGGGTTGTCTTGAGAATGACTAGCCATGCATGTGGGTTGTTTTGAATCTACAGGTTGCGTGAAATATTATCTCAAAATTATTGTCAGTCATTCATTCTTGAGGCCCTCCTTCTAGCACCAATTCTATTGAGGGGTCCTAAATCCCTTTAGACTCAATAGTAGGAACTAAACCCACCACCGATGCCCAATTAGAATTTGTAACCTTTAATGGTGGAATAGTTCTCCAGATCTTGTGATCCAGCCAATTAATCGATGGGTTTATGTAGTGATTGACAATATGTCTTCTTATGAAAGATCCTCCTTCAGTTTGAATGTTCTCTTTTTGTATTTTCTCTTATAGGTGGGACTGATACAAGATAAATGTTGGTATAAACCAGCTGGGTGACAAGGGGGAAAGATTAACTACTGAATAAGGTTGAGGTTGGGATAACCCACGTGCTCAAGCATGTAGACAATGATTCTTACACCTACAACAAGCTTAGTACTAATACATTAACCTGCTGGTGTTCCAATTATTGATTGAGATACGATTATCAGAAGAAAACATACATGCAATAAATGATGGAAAGAAAAATAATTTCCTTATCTCTAATCATCAATCACATATTAAGACAATGATTTAATTTTCATTATTAGAGACAAGAATGATAAAAATATTGAACTAGATAACTTATCAACATATTCATAGGCTCTTACTCGTTACAACATCCATTCATGAGATAAAAATCAGAAATGATTCTTCTTCAGATCCAATCACACACGCTTTTGATGAAAAATGAACATAAACTTGTCTCTTGTCCTAAACAAGACTTCTCAATTAAGGTAGCTCTGAAATAGTTCTTTACAAATCCAAAAATTAGGGTCTTTGCAAAAAACATTGACCTCTTCTAACAATTCGATCCTATTATTTATAACATATTATTAACTAAAAATAACTATCAAAAGTGAAAGCTAAGTAAAAAAAAACATCACCACATGGTGCTTTCATCTCTCAGTATTCTAAGAGTCATCAAATGGTTTCATTTGAGTGGATGAATCTTCTCGTACTCAGGCCATTTGACAAATAGATCCTCACGCGTGTTCGCATACGAGAATCTGTGTTGGTCCATTAGGGATGAAAGGGTCTCCTTTATCTCAACTGCCCGTGCCCGATACTTGACTATTCTAGCACTTAATTGCTACAATATTGTTCGAGCCTTGATTGGGTGTTCCATGAAATGTTGTACTTGACCTGGAACCATGTTAGCCACCTTTTCTATCTCTGTACCCCACAATGAGTCTTGTTCATCATGTAATTTGACTATGTCATGAAAGTCGACAAAGTCATTGGGTGTGCCAAATTCAGGAAGGTTGATGTCCCTCATCACCCTATTGATCTTGGTCCAACTCTTTTCGCACTTAGACCATTTCTCTTGGATTTCATTATGAGGTTCTTGGGCCATTTTCACCTAGTATTCATTCGACTTCTTTATGTGATCGATGCTACTATCCCTTAGTACCCAAAAGTTGTGCTCCTTGGCGTCTCGACCCTACTGAACCGCACTGATGTAATCAATACTTTCCACATCTTGGTGTGATTTCTCATACCATATTTCCATATCCTTTCATGTCACCAGTGCCATGAGGGTGTCTTCTTGGAAATCGACTATCCCTGCAGTGAAAAGGTGCCGCTCACTCGTGAATTTACTGTAGGCATCCTGGAATTCACTTCTCAAGAACACCGGGGCCTGTGTGGAGTCCTGATAATATTTTTCCAAATGGCATAGATGCTCCAACTCCTTCAGCGCAACGACCAACTCCTTTTCATCCTTCCTCTCTCTATTCAGGGTGGCATCTGTGATTTCCATCCCTACGCTGATAAGCTCGGATGTCTTGGCATGCTCCGTGCTAATCAATATTTCCTCTGTGGTGATGAGGATTGAGCGATCCAGAGTAAGCCTCCTCTTCTTGGTGGTTCTTTTCATGATGTATTTCCTCTTTAGGTCATAAGAGATGGCTTGTATATCATTGACCTCATCCACGAGTTAGGGGATTTGCTGCTCTACCCAGGTAAGCATGTTTCCCGGGCTCCTGATGGTGTATATCTGTTCAAGACTATGTTCTTGAACCTCTTTTGTGTGTTCCAGAATTTTGGCCTATGGTTGTTGCTCATAGGGAGGTAATGTACGGGATGAAATTGAAGCATTAGGGGCATACTAGGTACTTACTTGATAATCGGCTGTTGATATGTCGATTTCCTGCTGTGGAACTTCTTCTTCTTGCTCGCCCGACCCTAGCTCATCCTTTGGTCTTTCCAATTGGGTCCCCAGTACATCGAGTAGCTCAGTGTCTAAGACACTTTCGACCTCCTGGTCACTCTGTGGAAGGCTTTGAATTTGAGAATCGAGAGCTAAGGAAGATGCCTTCTTAGGTTCCTTTTCCTCTGTGATTTGCACCAGAGTCACTAGGGAAACCTCCGAACTCTCGTCATCATCATAGATCATTATTAAGTCATGGAGGGGGTTTGGTGCACTTGCTCTCCCTCATTTCCTCACTATCTCTGGTTGAGCTGAAACGTCCCCTAGTGATCAGGCCTGTGGTGTTGAAACCTCAAGGTTATCTAACTCGATGATTTCTTCAATTTGTATTAGATCTCGGCCACTTGGACCTACCTGGCTTTCGACTGGGTTGTCATCATGGACCGTTTTCATTTCCACGAGGTTTGGGTCATTCTCCAATTGATCAACTACTCGTTGTTCTTGTTCCATTAGGATAAATTCCCTTGCCTGTGCCTTTGGTGTCAAAGACATTTCCCTGTTTTGCACCTATGTTGCCTATGGTGCTCTGATTTTTTCCCTGGATCTGAGGGCCTCTTGAGCTGAATGTTCTATTTTTTCCACCTGTTCATCCATACTCATGGCCTTGAACCTGGTCATTTTTGGTTCAACCATCCTTTGCACCACCTCGTCCCAGTCCTGGGCATTTTCAGTGAATACTTCGTCTTTGAACTTGTCATGAGCATACGTCTTACATGACAACACCTGTGAAGCATGTTGCAGGACCAGACCCTTTGGATCGTTCTTATGGAATCGACCCATCAGAAATCTGAATTCGAGTTGGCTCAGCCCTTCTTGTTTGGCTTGAGCGGTATCCTTACCAAGTAGAACCCTACATGGAAACCATAGGGTATGAAATATCGTTTCTTGTCCTTGAACAGGGTGGCGTTGTAGCCCTGAAAGATGGTTTGATAACATATTTCTCCTACGACAAGCCGGTCTAGGACATGAGCTGGTAGGATATGTGGTGCTCCGATGGCCCCGAACGCCGTGATGTAGGTGGCACACTCGTATAAATACCAATGACCTACCTTGGATATCATCTTCTTGGTTGTCGCTGATATCCTTGGGAATTCCTTCTTAAAAAGAATAAAATAAATTAGAGCGATGAATTCATCACAGATGAGGGATTAAGATTTCTTATACATGTTTTCCCATAGCACGCTGAAGTAGATGTGGACCGGGAGATCTACAACATGCCATCTTAGATTCATGTCGGTGAAGACGTTTCTGGTGCACATGACATCGAGCAGGTATGAAGCCATGTAAAAGGTTTGTGCTTCCCCTTCCTTCGGCGCCTGGGCCTGCTGCACACAAATGCTTAGTTGCTTGGAGATTATTTCTCCCCAGTTGAAGGTTCACCCAATGATCAAAACTATGTATTCCAAAGGCATCCATGCCTCTGAAAACTTGGAGCAATATTTCTCTTCGTATAATCGGTAGATGAGAGCCATCAAATAGATGTATGGCTCCCTTAGGTTAACTGTACCATACCAACAAGTGCTATGGTTGGTAAAATTCTTGTCCTCCCTCCACCATGAGGCCATCACTCTTCTAGTGTCATGGCATTTGTATAATTTCACCACGAAGTCTGAGTTTAGCCACTCTTAAGGGTCTCTAATTTTGTAGTATTTTTGAACTTATACCGGGAGGAACACTTTGACGCACCCACCATTGTCATTGTTCATTAAACATTTCTGTGTGTCAGTGTTTTCGATGAGTCACTTGAGGACTTATGTGCAGGGAAAAATGGGGGTTCTTCTTGCCACCATATGTATATATGACCGTCGGATGTTCGGGAACACCTAGTCGTCAAGTGCCCTTACGTCTGGATCATTGTGTGCGGAATATTATGGGTATTCCTCTCGATTGATATTGTTAGAGAAATATACCAACTGTGGGAGAGCCATATTTTACCCAGTTCTTTCCTTTGTATTTCCAAAGGCCATAGGGTAGATGAAAACCTTCTTTGTTGTTGTCTTGACGATAGGCTCCGGCCTAGGGACGTACTCCAATTGCCTCGCGGTTCCTGGAGAAGAACCTTCGCCCGTCTCTAGTTCTTTTAGCTTTGGTGCTCTCGGTGAGTGTCTGGTGGTTGGATTTATTGGTGGCATTGTTCCTACAACTTAAGTAGAATTTCAGAGACTGTAAAAAACTGGATAAACACATATAAATTATAGCCATGTAAAATTTACAGACTCGGATACATACCTCTGAAGCTTGTTAAAACTTGGTTATTTTGATAATCACGGAGTCAATACAACCTTCGAGTTCCTCATCTTTATCCTTCAGATGCTATGGAATTATCTTATGCACATAATGATTTCGTTCACAATGGCTCAAGATATTTTAAATAGGAAAGATCTTACCGTGTCACATCAACCATTCAATTCGGGTTATGAGTGAATTTTCAATAAATCTACTACCAAATATATAGAACTTAAATTCATCGTGGGTTGACAATAGAGGTGTGGGTGGTGATGTGGTCTATCAATGATTTTAAATGGATTTTTTGATTGATGCATGAGGTAGAAACTAGTGCAGGATAAAATATTAATTAGCTCCTTAAATGCTCAAAATCCGATCGTATCTAATCCTAAAACATCTCATCCTGTTGCTCTTTTAGTGGGTGGATTAGGGATCAGGGATTAGGGTTTTGCCGCGAACGTTTTCATTTATATCCTCCTGAAAATCGCTCCAACACTGATTGATATTACCGTACAATGCTAATGCGATAAAGCTGGCTCAGAGGTGTAACTCGGACCTAGGGAACCAATAATGAATCTGGATATAACTAGACCTGAGAACCCTCTTACCTGGTAAAGGCACGTGGAATTGAAGACCAATGACTTAATTATCTTGTGTTAATCGGAGTTGGGACTTTCCTTAAGCTATTTGTTCTAAACAAACCTTAGCTTGCCCATGCCGAAAAAGTGTCTAGGATTGGTGATCGGTGATAAACCTATCAAAGTTCTTTTGGATCAGCTCTCTTGAAAACGTCCCTATGCCAAAAATGCATCGGGGATCGACGATCGGGAATAAATTTTATTGTTTTCAGAATGTTTTTTGTGATCCTTCTGGGTTTTCCTCGATTCCGATAAAGCACGTTGGGCATCGGCTATCGACAATATATTTTCATTCTTCATTAACGTCTTCCCCCCCGTCTTTTACCGATGTCAAAGGGGAATTGACTATCGACAATATATTTATGAGAAAAACTTAAATCAAACCAAAACTTCCTCCTATCGATGACGATGGAGATTGACACTTGACGACTGTGGTTTTTCGAGTGGTTCCTTTTTTCTTCTTTGAATTCCTTCTGATGTTGATCCTGAGCACGTTGGATGAAGTATTTGGCTGTCGATTCATTATTCAAGTGTTAAGTTATTTTTAGTCATATGGTTTCATAAGTTCAAGCAAAACTATATAGGTGATAGGAGTGAAGGAAATAAGAAAAGAAAAAACATTTCTCAAAATGAAAATGAATTAGATAGTGCAGAAGATCAAGTGGTACCCAAAAAGTAAAAGAAATGATAAAGGCTTTTTAGGTTGTGTTGAGTGCTCATTAGGACCTAACCCCTCACGTAGGTAGAATAATATATTTTCATGTAATAAAGGTCAATATTAATAAGTCCTAGCAATAAGGAAGAATAAGTCTAATGTAAGAAGACCTAATAGAAGTTTCTACTTCTAGAAGGATATTCCTCTCGATGGTTCTTTTGATAGACATATTTAGTATAAATAGGAGTCGAGGGTATGAGAACTCTTGTATTGGATATTAGTTTAATAGATCTCTTCTCTGCTGGAGGATGCCCCCTCGAAGAGGCAAGCGAACATTTCTCTCAATAATCAAAGTGCACATTCTGGTGTTCTTTTGGTATCATTTTGGTATTATTGTGGTGTTATTCTGGTTATATTGTTGTTCATCTGCCATTTATAGCTATTTATTTTTGTTCTGCATACTTTTTTATATCTGGAATATTACATTAATTAATTTGTTAATTAATAATTGTTAAAACTTTAAAAGAAGAAGCAATACTGATTCACCCCCCGTCTCAGTATTGGCCATTATTTCAACAATAGTTATATGATGAATGACTTATTCAATAAACTTAATACCCAATAGAACTATTGTTGAACATTTACATATCTGGTTCAGGTATAACTAGATTCTACCCACATGATCTGTAGTCACTATGGTTGATATATTCAATTTTCATATTTATGATGTGACTAAGGGATGGAACAAAATTCTAAGCTGCGTTACATAAGTAATAGTTATCATGCAAGAATCCAACAATTGATCATATAAATATATGTATCTTCAATTAGATTTATTGAGTTGAATGATATTATTTTGAAAAGAACACGATATTCGACCACATAAAAAAAATTGTAAAGTACAATCAGAAGGAAACTATGTTTCTAAGGAAACTATGTTTCTAAGGAAACTATGTTTCTAAGGAAACTCTTAGACAACAGTTATAATTTGAGTAAACACGAGAAGTGGACTCAAATAATTTCAAGGTAAAGACTAGTAATTCCAGCCATACACATACAATGACTATCACATATGATCAGAAATTTATGAGGTGCAAGGTCGAAGTTATTAATATAGTTATCATTAACACATTGTTTACACTGCAACGTGAATATAGTAGGTTTATTTAAGGTTTTGATGAATGACTTATTCGATAAACTTAATATCCAATATAACTATTTTTTACCATTTACATATTTGGATTCTTCCCACACGATCTGCAACCACTATGGCTAGTATATTCAATTTCCATATTAACGATGTGACTAAGGAATGGAACAAAATTTTAAGTTGTGTTACATAAGTAACAATTATCATGCAAGCATCTAACAATTAATCATATAGATATATGTATCTTCAATTAGATGCCATTTATCAAGTCACTTTCCACATAGCATGCATGCAAAGACTCACATGTTGCAATCAGAAATCGTGTTCCACCCGTTACATAATCAGTCTCATACAATGATTGTCTCACCTGTGTCCTAGCTTCCTTGTTGGTTTCACTTGGTAAACAAGCTATGGTGGTGGAGAATATCGACTTGGCCTTGATAACTCTATGTGTCCATATCAATATGGAACTAGGGAATGAGCTCTTGCTTTTCCTAAAAACTCTTAAGTATAGTAGCAAAAACGTTGCAGACATGCGTACTATATTGGTAAGACCATGTGCTTGTAATTGGTTCATGAGGTTTAGTTGACTTGGTTTGGGTATCATGGTTTCGTTAGCCTATTGTTTGGTTCGGGTAGAGTGGTTTGCTTGGGAAGCTTGCATTTAGACCGGGTTTTCTTGTACAACTTCCCCTGGGTAGAGCATTTTAAGCATTGGACAGTCCCAATGATAATAGGTTCAGTTGAGACTATATGGGTCGGGTAGACCAGGTTGAAGAGAATAGGTCTAGTTCCATGGTAGTTTGCATGTTAGTTTTTTAAAACAAAATAGTTATTCCAATCGTATTTTAATTTTAATATTGGATTCCATTGTCATCATCAATGGGAACCTCAGTTCGAACAAAGGGATATTTATTTTCCTTGAAAGTATTCATAACATTAGAGAATCTCTACCTGAAATATGGGAAGAAGGAGATGCAAAGAGGTTCAAGAATGTTGTGATTTCAATTTTTCTCCTTTATGACCCAACACTATTTTAACAATTACAATATAATACAAATGTTAAAATGCATATTTAAGTCATAGCATGGAATTATGATATAATAAAAATCTAAGCAAACAACAATCACGTAAGCATTTAATAATGTCTCATATGATTGCAGTTTATTTCAACAAGTGCAACATGGCACAAATATTAAATTGTGTCTTGTTTTCATATCTTAGTCGCAGAGCATCTATGATCCTGACAAATTACAATGCTCAACAGGCACATGCTGTGGCATGGACGATGAAATGGCTTCGAGCCATCCATGATCTCATCAATGTGGCATCCCCCACTCCATATCCAAGCAGTTCCTTTTAGCATATTAATAGGGTTCAACCTCAACAAGATGCTTGCTCTGCTCTATTGTTTTCAATCAGATATGATGAACATTGATTAAGAGAAATAAGAAAACATAAGCAAGCAATGCTTCACACTTATTCTGCTACCCCCGTTCTAGTGGCTTCTTATATTTAGTAATCAATGAGATGGTTGAGATTTAATATGAGGGTGCTTCCACAATAATGTTGGTTCAATGTCGGCAACCAAAATTACTGTCTTCATATTTTCCTTTTCTTTTTCTAGCGAGAATACAGGGAAGATGGGTGGGTCTCTATCAAATTCAACATGTGAAAGCGATGTATTTTTTTCTATAAATAGCGCCTACACAGTGCACACCACCACAACATAAATATTAGCCACATGTTGGAACATAGACCAAAATTCTAAAAGAAAATTCAAAATTTTCATTTAGAATAGTTATTTTTCTTAGATAATTTTATTAAATTGTTTTTATAAATTTTTGTAATATATATTGTAAATAAATTGGTTTCAATTTAATCAATTTTAGCTTAATTAGGGTTTTTATTAATTTATGTGGTTCAAGGATTAATTTTGTTTATGTTTATTTTATTTTTGAGTTGTATATAATTTTAATAGTTAATATTTAATTTATTTGTATATAAATTACGATTTAAACACTCATTATATATATTTTAAAATGTGTTTTAATGATGTTAAAAAAATAATAAAAACATGTGATATGGTGTAGGTATATTGCGATAATCATGATCCATCGATTTAAAAAGATAACGATATCAACGACCTGTGCGCTCCTCAAACCTCCAAGTTTAACAAGGATGGACCTATACTTGTTGACGCCAAATGGTTTTCACTACTATTTAGGACTCAAAACTAATGCTCTGACTCACATGGTGTTATAAAAATAAACCACTTACCACCACGATTTTCAAGAAAACCGACGGAATTTTCTAATGAATAGAAGGTAACCCAGGGTTACCTGCCTCAATTCATATGAGGTAGGTACTAATTATAAGGAGCTAAGGTGGAAAACCACAAATTATATCCTTGTCCCGTGATAAGTACACTAGTGCTTATTGTTGGTGAAAGGGAATTTTTTTTTTTGATATAACTCATGGGCATATGCAAGATATATTAAATATGAGATACAATCTTTTGAACCAGAGATTTATGAAGGTTTTCGACTAGATCAAATATCGAAGTTTAGTTTTTCTATAACAATAATGTCAGTTGGAAAGGACTGCTAGAAAATAGGGATTTGGTTTGATTTATTTAGTCATAGTGACATGGTGAACAATTTTCAGTAGAATTAAGGATTTGGTTCTAGAAATCCTCTATTTTTTTGTTGTACTTAGTTCAGTTACTTAATTTTGGTTATCAATATTATAGAGGTATTTACATATGTAATTCATTTTGATGTGAAAGGGAATTTTTGAGCCTTAATGTAATAGGATATTTTCAATAAAGAACTTCACTTTTGGTAGAGATATATTAGATTATGGTTCTCATTTATTTAAGTTGTGTTTTCTTTGGGTGATGTTATATATGTTCTCATAATTCATTTTATTCAAATTGTTGTGTTTGAGTTATGAATGGATGCAATTTAGTACAACTTCTACTGCAGTTTGTCTATTAAACTTTTATTCGGGTATAAAATTTCTTCTATCGTGTTGTGAGCAAGATAAGACCTATATCTGTATGATCTGTTTAACATTTATTTAATGAAATTCATAACATAGACACATGTCTTGTTATTTCTACTATTGAAATTAAAGTTAGATTTATTTTAATTGGATACCTTACTTTGTGTTTCATTTTTGTTTATCCGAATTATTCTTCTCAGTTTTTGATAATTTATAAAAAGTCTTAAAGAACAAGATCTAGCCTTTGTATTTATAGCTATAAATTTATTGAAATATCATACATTTTTCTAAGGTAGAAGAGCCACAAACAATATTAGGATTAACATATTTTTGGCGCCATTGTTGGGGACAGATTTGAAAGACTAATCTTCCCTGGGAGTATGACATTGAATAGACATGTTTTCTGATGGTGAACAAAATCAAACACATGTAGGATATTTAATTRCTCTTCACYTRGCRAGTTCACTGTGATTCTYGTGGCRACTCCATGATCTGAAGAATACATTGTGACCTTCACTAGTGATTCTATTGTGATTCCAATAAGATTTCAAGACTCCACTGCTAAATGAGCCCTATTGACAAAAATGAAGAATTGTTTCAAAATGATCAGGTATCGAATGACAAGCTTCTTTCCAAAAAAAAAAATGATATTATATTTGGTTCTTTCTTGTTATTTATTTTACAGTTAATTTATTATTATTATTATCTTTCAGGGGATCATAAGTTTAAATATTCATCTCTTTCCTTTGAAAAATAAATCCTAATTTCCTCATGTATTCTTCAAGCGGAAAATTCTATTTCTTTGTTGTCCTATGAAAATAATGATAAGCGTCTTGTATCAATGTCTTTTGAGAGCTTTATTGGCCAGACAATACAAATTACTACTCTTCCATAGAATAGTCATTCTTGTAGAGCAGTTGTGAATGAAATTAATATGCCAATTCCTTAAGTACTTCATATATCTTGTGATCAGCCTGCAAATATTCATCCTCAAGATTTAAACAGATATAAACCTCTCAAACTGCCATTAGTTCTTCATGATCTACCTCCTAAAATTTTCAAATGCATTCCTTTATTTAATGGAGAAGATGATGTTACAATAGAAAGGAGCATGGTATCCGTTGACCATTTCACAGATTGTTTAGATATTCAATATGAGGATGTATTTATAAGGTTATTCACTCTCTCATTAGTAGGAGAAGTAAAAACATGGTTTAGAGATTTATCAACTAAATCTATTAATTATTGGACTGACTTTCAGGATGTTTTCCTACACAAATGGGCTTTGAGGAAATCTCATCATAAATATCTTTCTAAGTTTTATGCTACAAAAAGAAGAAATGATGAAACTGTGTCAAAATTCAACAAAAGATTTGAAAATGTTTATCACAATTTTCCTGTTGAAATTTTTCCTTATGAAGTTGCTTCCAAGGTATATATTATGCATTAGCACATCAAACTAATTTATCATTTACCTCAAATAAAGGAAATCCTCCACTTTGTAGCAAATGTTTATAGATGTTGAAGAAATTGAAAATGATTTATGGGCTTGTGGGATGTTTCCACAAGAAGGGTTAGACATTCCTATTTCATATCAAAATCAGGTAAATGATTGTGAATATGTTTTGTGCATTAATTTATTGAGTGATTTTCAAAGTAAGGAAAATTAATTTACTAATTATGAATCTGAACAAGAGAGCTGCTATGAATATATTCATGAAAATTTTCAACATGATCAAAACCAAATTTCTCTATATTGATATTTAGATAGCTTAAATATTCATCATCCTATATAGGATATATATTACTTAGAGACATAATTTAATATTGAAGATGAGAAGAATTCTAAAACATTATCTTCAACAAAAAATTTTATTTTTTATCTTGAGTTAGTCTATGATGATTATGAGGATTTTAATGAGGAAAAAACAAGATTTAAAGAGATGAGTTCTTTATTATCATATTCTGAAATTTTTAAAGGACACATATATGATAGTGATGATCAACAAATTGATTATGTTGATTTTGAATTTTATGAAAAAGAATTTAACATTTTGTTTCTTGTATTTTATTCATTTGATGAACACATGGAAGAATCTTATTTCATAAAAAAGAAGATATTGTGCAACAACAATTCAATCTTTGGGAATCAAAGAAGGAAGTCTATCATAATTTCCAAGATCTTGTTGAAGTCTATTTGAATTATTTTTCAAATAAAATCAACTCATTATTGTTTCATTCTAAGTACAGAGTTCAATCTAATAATGAGTTACAAATAGATATATTGTTGTCCCTGATTCCCAACATAGAAATTGATGATTGTGAAAAAAAAATAGTTGAAGAAAGACAAGTGGACCAATCTCATCCCCTCAACAAAACAAAAACCCTGAAAAAGGAGTCCAATTTTTTGAACCAGGACAATAGTTATATGGGTAATCAGGTACTTGTTTTTTATCAGTATTAAGATCCTTTAGCAGTATTCTTGGAGTTCTTTCGAATCCATCGCATAGGTTTCAAGTATTTATACACGTGTTATTTTCTTTTTTCCTTTATTTTTCACAAACGCTTTCCTGATGATGGACCACACTAGTTTGGTCTGAAACGTCGATAAACTTAAAACCTATGCAATGGATCCGAAAGAACTCTCTGAACAAAACAATGATCACAAAAGTCTTAGAACATAAGTATTCTTGGAATCACACTCATCATTATTTCACTGTAAATATGTATATAAATTGTATGGTAAGTTTCCTACCACTCCTCTACTGCAATCATTATTTTTGTTTTTCTCAAATATTTGTAGAGAGAGAGCTTATAATTTAGTTAATGAAATATTTTCTTGGTTACATTGGAAATATTATATAACTTGATTAAG
>JASDQU010437302.1:88576-107829 GCA_032191745.1 Picea mariana | reverse complement strand
ACTCATCATTATTTCACTGTAAATATGTATATAAATTGTATGGTAAGTTTCCTACCACTCCTCTACTGCAATCATTATTTTTGTTTTTCTCAAATATTTGTAGAGAGAGAGCTTATAATTTAGTTAATGAAATATTTTCTTGGTTACATTGGAAATATTATATAACTTGATTAAGAATTTCATAGGTTTAGAATATGATCAAATTGTATATAAATAAGCTCACATTTGAGCATTTATGCATAGGTGTTTTTAGGTTTGTAAAGATAGTTTTATTATTAGGTTGAATTAATGAAACTAAACTCTATCGATCATTTACATTTATTCTAATCTCTATAGAAATAATAGAATTAATTGATAGATGAAATTTAACATGATATAAAGTAAAGTTGCAAGTCAAGCACCAGCACAAAGCAATAAAATATTCAGAAGATCAGATCAAGGAAGCTATCAAGAAGCAGGTCCTACACCTCAAACCAAGTTCATAAGAGATACACCTTCAAGGTGGAAACAAAAGCAAAGGTATGAAAATGTTTTCAATGGTCATCGTTTCTCATGTAATGAAACTAGTCACAAAGCATTGGATTGCAAACATTATGTAAGGGGAGATGTTCGAAGATTCGACAACATCTTAAGATGTTGGATATGTAATCAAGTGGGACACATTGTTTCACATTGTCACTCCATGATATGTTACAACTTCAATGGATTTGGCCACAAATCCCAGGATTGATGGAACACAAGGAGATAGTCCATGAGGAGTGCTTCATACAATATGGCAAGAAGAGCACATGAAACTTGGAAGGAAGACAATGTTGAAAATATGGAAGCTCAGAGCACATGTTCTGAGAAGTTGGGACACTTTCTAAAGTGGATGAAGAGGAATAAACAACCAGACATGATGAAAGATGTAAATAATGAGGAAATATTTACTTTTTTCTGAGTTATACGCGAGCTCTTGTGGTAGCAGTCATGTACATATGTGGGATGACCTATAAAAAGGTTTCTTACATACATGAGATGTCTGAGGAATAGGGCATGTACCCGTGGTAAAATACTCAAGAAGAGGGGTGTACAGATGAGTTGCAACATAGTTTGATGGTATAACTCTATTTTGTAGGATCTGAGATGGTTTGTTTTCATGATTGTATGGTCGTATGTGTGTTTGTATGGTGATGACATATAGTTGATTTTTGAAGCTTATGTTTGAGGCCTATTTTGGATGCATGGTACAAACTTTAGTGTGTGGAGTGATGCATTCCTGATAAGGTATACTGATGGTTATTTTCTCAATGATGATACAACACCTTTTTTATGAGATATATCATGATGATGTGATGCTAGCTAGAGATATATCATTGATTTATTGATAGACACTCTTGGTACATGTTTTAGAGGTACTATTTGTTTCTTAGTACTTGTTGTAGTGAATGCTTTATGAGGTAGATATTTTATAGTACATGGATGGTACATATGTGAGCTCCATTGAAATATCTTGTGATGTGTTGTTAGAGGCATATCTTGATGCATGTATTTGGCATGTGGTTGTGCTACATATTGGGACATGTAGTTGATGAGGTGGTGATGTTGTATATGATTGATGAGGCATAGCTTTATGCATGATTGGTACATACTTGGTACATTGGTTAAGGCACTTTCTAGTAGTATGCTTGGCACATGATTTGTGGTTGATGTGGCATGTATGTATGAGAACACATCTTGATTGTGGTACATCTTGTTGAGGTTTAGTGCATGGTTGATGCACTTGTTGTGGTACATGTGGTAATACATGTTTGGTGCATGGTTGATGCACTTGTAGATGCCAGATGATTGTGGATGATAGTACTTGGTAAAAGTACATCATTGGTATTACTTGTTTAGCATATCCTTTGGTACATGATGTATGGGATGATATAGTTGAGACACTTGTTATGATGCTTGGTTGATACATTGATTGATTCTTGATGGTTGAGATAAGTTTCTTGACACATAGTTGGTATAGCTCTGATATGGTTGAGGGATATCTATGTTATATGATGATGCATGCATGAGGGACATGCATGGGACTCTTGGTATGGTTTTTGTGTGATCTAGTTATGGTATATGTTTCTTGGTTGTTCGAGTGAGAAACACTCTCATGTATGGTAGAGTTATTATATGGTTCCTATAGTTCACACTCTTGAGCTACTTGTACTTGGTTTAGGATATGTGTGATGATGTATGTATGGCATAGGTTGGTTGCAGTGATAGGTTACTGGTGGATTTGACAGAGGCAAGAAAGTTTCAGAAGTACATAAGAATGGATGCCCTAGTTTTCTGAAGGTGTACACAGGATAACAAAGGGAAGGACGTGTAAATACATGTGATGTAGTATAGGCAGGTCGAGTACATATGCACGATGCAAAATAAAAAGGCCGTGTGCTTGTTGGAAGATTGGTTTTTGTCTACACGTTGGGCCTTGTACTTGAGGGTTGGATTCCTCACATCTCGTTTGGTGCTGAGATCTGTAATTTGAGTCTTGTATTTAGATTTGGTACTCTATTAGAGATGTTGCTCTTTTAATTGATGTTGATAAAACCATGATATTGTAGTCTCCTCTAACACATAATACACAAATCTTACTCATATATCTGGTGTTCCTTGTGTTCATTATGGTGATGGTTTAATGTTCTATATTATTCATGAATGTTGTTACTACATGGAAGTAATTAAGTACAAATGAATAATATGTTTGAAGTGGTTGATTGATCCAGATTATTGTGAGCATGAAATGAGAGTGGAGATATAATAAATAAATATACCAAGATATTCCAAGAGATCCAATAAGATAATAATGATATATCAGATATATATAACAAGAGGCATAGATATACAATAATATAAAATTTATATTAATGAGTGAAATGTAAATAAATGCAAAATTTTAAAGTGAAAGACTCACTAGAATGGTGGTAACTTATCCGTGAGAAGAGATGTGATGGCTACGCTCATTCACAAGAAGATGATTACAATGAGGCTCAAAAGGAATTTTTAAAATAAATGGAAAATCCCTAAAAATCCAAAAACCTATCCCCTGGAAGATGAAAATACAAAAGGTTTACGGCCCCAATGTGGATATGAAGTGCCAAAAGTCATTTGGGACTCGATGGGGTAAGTTGGTACAACAACTTCCTAGAGTCGTAAATTTTGCATACGATCTTTGTTTTAGGCGCACGATAGCTTGTTGGAAAGGTATATCATAGGAATACACATTATGTTGTAAAACTCGGACTTTGTCTACAGTTTGACTGTGGCGAGCTCCAAAAACGTTGTTTAGGGCCTCAAAACGGACCGAAAAGTTTAGGACTCAAAAATCTAGGAAATAATTGTCAATGATGAAAACTGCATGTGAGCCAGTTGGAATATATGGGTGGCCACCGATATCCATCTGGATCAATCCTCCCCCATTAGGAAGTAATGGTATCCATTGTGTAGAGTTCCCAGGGGAGATGAGAAAGCATTTGTGGAATCTGAACCTTGGTGAGCTACTTTCCTTGCTAGAGACATTGCGTTGCTTGGTTTGTGGAAGGTTCTTATGAACCTAATGTTGGAGCGGTTGGAACTTTTTAACCAGTATTATTGCATGATATGACTTTGTGTAGAAGGAATCTTTGTGATTTGCTTCAATTTTGTGAACCATCTTTTGCTGGATAGAGGGGACTTGAACCGAGGTTGTAGTGGTCACAGGGTCCTTATGTTCACTTCCTGTATGAATTACAAAGAAGATGAACTTCCGCGTATGAGAGAAAAATTTGTTGCACTGCTGTGTCAAAACAATAGTCATAACTACCTCTAGTATGCTATAGAGATGAGCCCCCAAAGTAACAATGACACTATGGGGTCGAGACTCATAAACAACATGGCACTTCCACATATATGGCTGGACCAAAATAACATCATAGATATCCTGCGGGGAAACATCACACAATACCTCATCCTTGAAGGGATTAATGTCATAGGGTTGAATTCCTACACCCTACTATGTATGACTGGAGCACTACCATGCTCAATAACCTAAAAGCATAGTTGACAGATTGCAAGCTAAAGAGGGAGAATAACGTTTTCTTTGGTAGTGTCCTATGCACGTTATTCTTCGAGTGGGTGCCCATGATAAGCCCACAAACATATATACAAGCACACTTACGACCATTGATAGCCATGGTCTGATGGAATGAGCTCATAGCTCGCTTAGGATGTGGAAAAGTGTCTAATCCATTTGATGACGACTTCTTTGGTTGGTAGGAGCGAAAAACTCCCTTTATTGAGGAATACCCATATGTGGGCATCGATTTTACAAACAACCAAGATGTCATCATCCCTGCTGAAGACGAGATACAAGATATAGATAAATTTTCATTTTCTGTTATTTAATTTTTAATTTTTTGAAAAAATAACTATTTATATCTTTTTGTGAGATACGACATACTAATAAGTACCTTGATTTTATGTAGATAGAGCACCCTTGATGTCAGCTAATGTCCCACAACATAGCCAATGAGGCAGAGAGGAGGAAGGACTGAGTGATGATGCAGGGAGGACCTTGCAAAGTGTGGGATGGAACTTTGAGGCACTCATGCGCAATGTGCCTATGGATACCATCGATGACCTCCCCGTAGGCAAGGAACGACATGTTGTGGGAGTACCCAGGCCATGGCTTCGACTATTTCAGTGTTTGGAAAACCCCATAGTTTGTTATGATATGGTGCATGAGCCTTAGGCCTTGACATATTATGTGCTCATAGAATTTTTTTTTATACTTGTATAAAATTATGTGACCTTCGGGGGCTAGGAGGCCCCAAACTTTGTACTTGATGGATCCCATTTTGATATATATATTATTTTTTGTGTGTTATATACAATTTTTATTTTACTTGCAAATGTGTATATTTACATGTGAGCATGTGTGATTTACTTTACTAATGATATAAATGCCAATCTAACACATAATTAGCATAAGCATCAACAAACACATTAGCTCTCCTAGGAACATGCTCGTAAGTAATGAACTTAAAAGAACATTCCAGAAGACGTACCCTAAGAAAAAAATGTATTAGTACTTGATCTCAAACTTGATACACACCATTCAGCTATGAAACAACCAACTGTGAATCCATGAACACTTGGAGGAGATTAATGACACTTGACAATGCATCTCGCAAAATCTCAATAATTGCGCTATACTCGACAACATTGTTAGTAATTGCCTCGAGACACACCTCCAACGATCACTAGCTTACTAGAAGAAAAATAGATCACCCAAGAAATGGATGCTATGTGTCGAGTGTGGCGACTAGAACCATCAATGAATATGAAGTAAATCAATCCTCAGTAATATGCAACACAAAATAAGGACATCAATCACTAACGCAACAAAGGGACTAAAACCATAAACAAAGTTGCATACAATATAGACAATAAAATACAAAAGTGATAAATCCCAAGCCCTAAAGCATAAGCATAGTACTTCTTCAGGTAGAGCCCATTTATGGGCTCATATAGCACATTACCTTCAAAATATGCAAGATTGTAGTTTCCTTTCTTTAAAACACGTTACTCAACATAAGGGTCGAACTAAATGGGGTTGAACTTTCCTGCCCCCAATGAATCCTTTTCCTGGTCAAATACTAACACAAGATATCCCTCGAAGAACACCCTGGGATAGAGAGAATTATTGTATTGGGACTTGACTCGTTTCTTATGCACTTCATTTACTAAATATGCATATCAATGTTTCTCATCGAGATGTTCAAGGTAAACTAATAATTTTTTAAGATGAGACATGTCCAGAAGGAGCTAGATTGCTATTTTGAGTGAAGGAACTTCACATTCAATAGGAAACAATGCTTCCACTCCATGAACAAGTTTGAACAGTGAGAAACTAGTGGCAGTTTTGACAGAGGTCCATTAATCCCACAAGGTCGGGTACAACATCAAGTGTTAATTGTTTCAAGTTGAATTAACCATTCTTCTTAGTATTCTTTTTAATGACTTGTTCATGGATTCAACTTGACCATTATCCTAGGGATAGTAGGGAGACGAGTGTTCCTTCCTATACCCCAGTTTTAATGCGAATTTTGACATCATGTGGTTTTGAAAGTGACAACCATGATCAGTGACAATCTCTCTCAGAACTCCGAGCCTGGATATGACCTTATTGAATATGAATAGTTTTGTTGTCTCCCCATCATTAGAAGATGTTGGCATAGCCTCATCCCATGTAGTAAAGTATTTAATGGGTACAATGATGTAAAAATATGCCCCCGACTTGGTGAATGGGCCAACAATGATGACGGGAAACATTGGAGTAGGATGTGCATGCATTTTCTTAGTGACAATTTAGCACGGATGATACTTCTTGACTGCTTCAACACAATATTTAAAGATCGTAGGCCAAAATTATCCTGCGCGCAAATTGTTTTGGGTCAATGTTTCCAACCCAAATAAGTGACCACCACATGCTCCACTATGGTAGTCATTCAAAACAACCATTTCTTCTTCAAGAGTTAAGAAACACCGAAGGATCGAGTCCACCCCTCGCCAATAGAAAGTGTCAGCAATAATGAGGTAGTTTTTCGCCATATGACAGATTCGTCGTCACTCATCTCTCAAGCAGTTTGGGGGGAACTTCATAGCTTGGAGATATATAAGGATATCCCCATACCACATATTGGATGAAGAGATGAGGAAAATGTTCTCATCCAGGAATGATTCTGCCATTTATCCTTTCTCATTCTCTACCAGAAACTCTAACATCATCTCAACGAATACTAAATACTTCTTAGATTTTACAGATGAAAATTTCAGGTCGAACTCTTGAAGCACAAAAATCCACTTGTTGTACTTCCCGCCAATAATTCTACTACTCAAAACATATTGAACTGGATTGACCTTGAGGATGATAATTGTCTTTCATAATATAATGTAGTGTTGGAGCTGATAGAAAACATGAAACATTGCTAGAACAAGTTTTTCTACCTGTGAATAATAGAGTTCAGGACCCATGAGAGCACAACTCAAGTAATATATGACATGCTCCTGGATCTCATCATCCTACTGAACTAGAACCATGCCAATCAAAGACTCAACTGCTGCCAAATACAACAAGTACGCTCAATTGTAATTAGGGGAACTCAACAAAGGAGTCAAAACCAATGCTTTCTTCAAATCATCAAAAGAACGTTGTGCAGATCCATCCCAACAGAATGGGAGTCCTTTCTTCAAAAGGCACACAAATCCCTTTGTTATGTTAGCATAGTTTGGGATAGAAATCCTGAGGAAATTCACCTTTCCTTGTAGGCTATGAATTTGTATGACTGTATGCGGGGAAGGAAACTGAGTTATTTCCTCAACCTTCAAGGGGTCAACCATGGTCCCTTTTTTTGAACCGATGAATGCAAAACAATGACCAGACGTCACAAAACAAATACACATGTGTGGATTCAATCGAATCCTATAGAAACAACACTATTAAAAAACTAATTGTAGGTTTAAGAGATGTTGGTCCCTCTTGCACGAGTGAGTCATGAGATCATCTAAGTATCCATCCACTATAGGCTTTAAGTCATGAGAGGAAAACAACATCGTCCACTTGAATGTTGCACCAACATTTTTTAGACCAAACAACATTTTCCTATAAGAAAACGTACCCCAGGGACATATGAAGGCCATATTGTGTTGGCATTCCAGACACATTTCAATTTGGTTGTAGATGGAAAAACCATCCATAAATGAGAATATTTCACTCCCCACACAATCATCCAAGATATGATCAATGAATGGTGTCGAGAAATTATTGTTAGGACATGCCTTATTCAAGTCCCTAAAATCCATGTAGACACAGATTGCACCCTGCTTCTTATCAATAGGAACATGGGTGGAGAACCATTCCATTAGAGGAACTAGGCATATAAATATTACATTAAGCATCTTTTCAACTTTCGATTTTATTTTCTCTTCCTTTCTTGGTTTCACAGGTCTCAATGTTTGTTGAACTAGATTTACATTTTCATAGGTTCGAATCTTGTGTTGAAATATTCAAGGATCAATGCCAAGAATTTCCTCGTAAGACCATGCGAATACATCTTGAAATTCCTTAAAGAGTGTCATATATTGAGTGATCTTGTCCTGTGATAATTCTGCTCCAATAAATATGTTTTCAAAAATTTCAGGATTCTTAGAAATGTTAACCATGATTGTCTTCAATATGTTAGACATGTTTACTTCAACATAGACACCATCTCTTGCCAAGGTATTGAATATTTCATCAATACTTCCAACAACGATTGACTTGAAATATCCACTCTCTACTCGATTGAGTTCAGGGAGGAAATACGATCTATGATGCAAATCCTCCGATGGTGTTTCACCTTCGACCATTACCTTGATGTTTTCTTCATGCGAAGGAAAGATGGTACTTAAATAGTCTTGGGATATTCAAGCCTTTTGAGCCAAAATAGGGTAAGGAAGGAGATCCTCCTCCTCTATGACTATTGAAGTTTGATCTAGGTATTCCATAGCTTATTGAATGTCTTGATAAGATATTTTAGGTGCAGACAAGGTTTCGTAAATACCAGCATGAACTGAACCTTCAACCATACTAGATGGGGAAGGAAGGGTCCATGGGTCCGAGATATACATCATTATAAACGAAGCAACCCTATTAACTAGAGTGGTGATAATGTATGAAATCGGTGTGGGAGATTAAAAATATTTGATAAGCGAAGGGTACATCCCACAATTGATGCTCTTAGTGGCTACCTGAGAGTTCTCAACCCAAGGGACAGTATTCCCAGGATTATCTTTTTCATTAGAAAGGTTGGATGCCACTTGATTGATGGTCAAAATTCTTACCTCATGGGTAAAATATATAATTTGAAAATTTTTTGAGATGAAAACTATCATGGTGTATGTCCAACTTCTTCCTAACAAGAGATTATAGTCGAGCGGTGCGTTGAATACTTCAACCTCTTCCTAAACATACTTTCCCCCTAGTGTGACCCTACATGAAATAATTAGAACATGTGGTCAAAAAGAGCATTCATATAAGGAAATAAAGAGTGTAGGAGAAATAAAGAGTGTAGGAGAAGGGGTAAGTTCAAAAGAACTGATCTCTTTCTAGCATGACAAAGACATCACGCACGTGGAAGCTCCTTCATCAACTACGGTTCTCTTAACTAAGATATTGTTGCAAACAAAACCAATCTGAAAATATACATGATATGAAAAGTGTTGCCTCACATCAGTAGAATCAAATTTCATTACAAGATGACTAACAAAATCTGCATCTCCTATGGTAGACAACAACGCAGTGCACTATGAGGAGAAACTTTGGAGAACCTCCAAAGAATACATTGCACAAGGTTTGTGAGCCACATCTTCCACAACTGAATAATTGGGAGAAAATTGTGCATTAAGGTTATGCATCGTCCTTTTATACACACCCTTAGGTATGCATGACGCTGTCTCTTTTTCAAGATTATCTATGTAAAGAGGGGCTTGATCCTCCAAAGTTTTCTTTCACTTCTTAGTCGACTCTGGGTTATCATAATTCTGAGACCTAGTCGAAAAATCCACATCCTTTAGCTTTGAAGAACTAAGCATGTTTACAATTCCTTGATACATGTTAGAGGGGGGAGCACCTAAAGTGCCCCCTTGTTGGTTGAAGTTGGAAGAACCAGCTTGCAAATTCTTCCATTGTGGGAGAGGGTTTTTAACACAACGGGTGATTGTTGCTGATACAATTTGATAAGTCGTTGGGATTCTTCCATTCATGGTAAATGATGTGTAAGGTGATCATCATCACAGAGCTTGCAAGGAAGCTTCACTTGCCATTTCTCATATTTTCCCCCCTCAAAATTTTTGTTATTTCCCCCATCACCTTTCTTACCCTTTTCTTTTCTCTTCTCTCTGGGTTTATAAGGACACTTTGAAGTATTTTTTTGCATAGAATGTACATCGGAATACTGGGTGGTGAGGGTGGTTGATCCAGTGGATGGACCGATCATAGTTTGTTGGATAACAATTTTTTTCATCTGGCTAGTGGCCAAATCTGTGGCTTTTATTTGAGCATGACCCACTATACCATCAGCAAGTGGGTTAGACTATATATTTTTCAAGTAGATATTATATCATGACGCTTTTGGCATAATATCATAGAGCATGCCTGAATGAGAGTATATGAGCTCTAACTACCATGTCTGAAAGATTACCTGTTCCTATGAAAACACTCTCTAAGTTGCAACATCCTTTGAAATATAAAGGAGTATGGATATCAGGAACAGTTACAGGAGGAACTCCAGTGGAATCATAGCCTTAATTAAGCTCTTTCTTCTCCTCCATTCCTAAATGTGATTGGAAATGTGCCTGCCATTGTCTTGTACAAAATTAGCCAGCAATTATGTCTCGAAATCATAACAGAAAGGGAGTTGGAAGTGGTTTAATAAAACCATGGTTGAATCACCGAACATTGAGTACTTCCCCATATCAAGTTCAATATACCATTTGGTAGTGCCTCCAATTAGAGTATGCTGGAAAAAACACAATATGATTGAATCGTCAGTGAGTGCGTTGGACGAGCACCACAAGTGGAACATCATCATGTGGTCTTGTGGATCCACGCCACCTTTTCCCTTAAAATTTGGAATGTCCTAACGCATTTTTGTCGCAACCTCAAGAAAACTAGGGTCTTGACGAATAGGATCATTCATCAACTTGGAAAAATATGAAAAATGCAAATTTTCCAGAAAAGGTAACCTAGGTTGCATCATTGAACAATGAGCGGCCTGAAAAGAAGGTCATGGGTTGTAATTAGCACCAAGTTTACAAAAATAGTTTTCTATTAAACTAGAGCTTGGGATAAACCTTATGTCCCCTGGTTGAATGGAAGAAAACCTCCACCTATTTGGTTCCTGAGAGGAAAATCGGGGTTACCTCCAATAGACCCCCCATGGAAAGGAAAAAATCCTATCATGGGGGTGGACTAACCGGGAAACGGGTTTCCCTCTTGCAACATCCCTTGGAAGGAATTCCACTAGACTTGGAGAGGGGTACTCCCCAATGGAACCCCTAGCAAGGTTAAATGTTCTTGATAGGGGGTGGTTTGACCTTGGAAGGGATTTCCCCCTTCCAACACTATAGATGCGGTGAAGGGGTTACCTTGAAACCCACTGTAAAGTGTGAATAAGTTCGAAGTAGATGGTATACTAATGGATTGGGATCCTCTACCCATAGAGGTTCCCTATCCCCATGCAAGTTTAGGGATGGAAAAAGGAACAGGTTCACTTCCAACGAATGGAGATGATGGAGGAATGTGACCTTTGTTGAAAGAAAAGGCTTGGTAAGGAGATGGAGTGCTCCCCATATCAACATTTGATGACTGGGATGTTGGATGAGAAATCACCAATGCATTAAGCATGTCCATCAACAACATTCTGTAAGAGAATTTGTTTGTTGTTAATGTAAGTTATGTAGTTCCAATTGAAACTCGAGTGGGACCAAAAACCGACGAGGCAATGTTGTTGGTTGTTGCAGCGATGGTGGATTGAGACACATTTGGCATTTGAGCCAACATACTAGGAGGAAATACCCCCCCGGTAACTATTGTCGAGGTGGGAGTTGTAGGGGATCCCGAAATTGACACTAGCGGAGTGTTGTCCATAATGGCCCATTGGAGAGGGATAGTATCAACAAAGTTCGATCCTAGATTTGGAACTCGTACGACCGGAAACAGGAAAGTCCAAGGTAATGGAGAATTAGCATGTGGAGAGAATTCCTCAGCTCCAAGATCCTCAATGATTACCTCTTCTAGTTTTAAAATGTTCTCTTCTTGAGAGTTATGGTCTACGATCTCAGTCTGACCAACCGGGGACAATTTTAAGGATGGAAAATTATATTAAATTGTAGAAACATGGGATAATATTACTAGTCCTTAATATGCAAAATTTAAAATGTTTGGTGATAGTTTTTTAAAATTATTCAAATTTCTAAGGATTTTATATAGTTTCTATAAATTTTTGGCGATTTTTAAGGTAAAATAATTTTATTCTACGGAATTTGGGCGAATCGGTTTAGAAAAAATGGAAATTCATGAATCATTTTTTGGGGAAAACATGGAAAATTATCCCATTGACAAAATTTATCCCCTAAAATAATCTATGTTACCAACCGGTAATAAAGTGCCATACTGATAAGGAAGACACCTCTGTGGGGTGGGGGAGAATTATTTCTAATCTCTTACTCGAGCTTAATTCCTTGAAATATCCTTGATCTTCGAGGTGGTAGGCTGGCCACTTTGAGTGTCCAACTCTCTATGAAAATCGACTCACCTTCCTAATGTCTAAATACCTTCACCAAACACACTAGTATAAATCCCTAATGACAAGACAAACACAAACAACTGTTTCAAGATTTCAACTCGAGTGGATTAAGCCTTGGGACCAAAAAATCAACAAAGTGGGCTTGGGCCCTTCCAGATGAAGGCACGGGTTGATTAAGCCTCCTAGACCAATGAATGAAGGTATGCAAAGTATTTATCCTGATATCCACAGACCAGCCTTATCTGGTGCAAGTGTCCATGCTTCGTGGGGCACCCTCTAGCATTATTGAACTATGTGATACAAAATATTCCCCAGGTACTATGGAAAAAACCCACAGTCACCTTATGATATGCCTAGAAGAATCAACTATGGTGACCAGCTCGCAGTCGGTGCCCAAGGGGTACATTCAACAATCAGGATCGAAAGTGTGGGAAGGGTAACAAATATCTATGCCTAGAAATCACCTCCTCTCATAGAGGTATGGGTACAATCGAAACCCCCAATACATAATCTCTCCACTACACTCAGTCCAACTCTGGAGGGGATTCTCCTCAGCTATTCCTTACACGACCTTGTGTTTAACTCATATGTTAGAGGATATTCTAGATCAATGTATACAACAACTAAGTTCTACACTCCCTATCTCATACACTTATGTTTTTTTATTGTCCTTGGAGAAATTTACTCTCCAACCTATGTCAAGGCCCTAGCCTAAACTTGTTTGTTCACCCTATAAAAATGAAAGTTTTCTAATAAATTTTAGTTGTGTTCATTTTAATGGGTTGTTCTTTAATCAAAAGGGGTGTGGATGAAACTTTGGTGATGTTTATACTAACTCCAAAAGAAATACAATATAAGAAAACAAATTCAGATTCTTCAAATGAAAATGGATGCAACAACGCTTACGAGGCAAATTATTTTCTTCTTCAGATGAAAAAAAAAATTGAGTGAAATATTTAGAACACCTTGAGATGCAAATGAATACATGAATGCAAAACTTGTACTATTGGATTCTTTTCCTTTTTAATAAAAAGGCTACCACTACCAAAGAATACTACAACTACCTAAATGCTAAGTAACTACCTCTTTTGTTGCAAATATAGATGGAAAGGGTTCAAGAAATGAGAAGTAAAAAAACAAACATTTTTTTTTTGTATTTTTCGTTTACAAAAGAAAAATAAACATAGGAATGGAATTTTTTTTCTTTTTAAAACAAGGTAGAAAGAAATAAAAAAGAAATAAACCATTCAACCAAGACACCACTAAAAAAACAATGAATCTGTATATGTAGACAAAAAAGGTTATTCTTTCAGTCTACCCAACAAACCTTATACTAAACAATCTAAGAAAAGCTCTTAATATTTTCTATATATAAAACATTCATAACCTAATAGAGAGAAACCAAACAGAGAATCAGGATAGTCTAGGTGACTGATAAAAAAAATCATTCAACCTAGAAAGAAAGATAAATTAAAAAAAAATCAACTTCACACAGGCCCGTGATTGTTACCAATGCAACTCGTGCATATATGTGGGAGGTATAGATTCAACTTACGGATGTATGCGGGATATAGGGATGAAACTCATAGATGGAAAGGTAAGGTTAGAAAATAAAAAGGGCCACTCAGAAACAGAGGGATTTGGGACTTAGCAACAAGTTCCATGAGGCTAAAAGACTAAGAAACTAACAAAAAAATACAAAGCAATCAAGAAAGACACCTCAACCAAATTGACCCAACTAGGAGTATCCCCACTAGAGTCACCAATTCTAATTAAGGGATTTTCCCCCTGTGATCTTGGGTTGGGATCACAACAGAGCAAGACTAAGTGAAAGAGATGACAATCTCCCCCAAAATACAAGCACACAAAAACCAAATAAAATAAATACCTAATCTAGGAGAAAGTAGGGATAGAGAGGAGAAAAGAAAGTGTTGATGTTGATCCCTGCCTCAATTCGTCAAAGAGCTCCTGATATTTTGTTGAAATGAGCATGGAAGATAGATACAAAACTAAGGTTGCAACGAAATTAGTTATGCAATCAAAAGCATGTGCATGTTATATGTCATATTCAAAGTAAGTATAAAGATAAACATACATTGAAGACAAAATCTAGGGGAAAACAAACTCTTTTATTATCAGCATGTGAAAAACGTAAGTGACAACCTTGTCCATCCTTAGGCACCATCTTGAAGACAATTGTCTGGGTTCCTCTGAGAATCCTCAAGAATCAACTCAACCAATATAATATTCTCTCAATGACTTAGATATGGATAAGGAGACACCCTATAGCCACATAAAATGAGAAAGAATCTCTAGAAAAGGAGTTTCCAGACTAAAGGGGATGTTTCTCAGAGAATTATAGGGAAGGGAGGCTTGCTAGATGTTGGTAGCATAAATTTTCACTAAGGTACTTGTCCTCTCCTTATCCCTCCATGGTTGTTATATATCTTCCCAAAGCGGTTTGGGGAGTTGAATTTTGTTGTGTACGAGAAAGTGTTGTTGAGAAATGATCCCAACCAAAAAACACCCAGAAACACAGTATTATTTTATTTTTCACCAAATTTGATGGCATCCGTGAGTCTCAGTGGGGAAAATCGTGGATATCTACGTGTTTCACTAGGAAAAAATATGGGTATGCTCTTAGGGAATGTTTTTTAAATGATTTTTGAGTTTTATTTTGTGGAAAAGTCTAGAAAGCATTGGGAAAGGGTTGGGCCATGGCACAAATGCATAGGTGTGGAATTTTGTGCTATAACAAGGCTCCAACCCCCTTATTTACAGGCTCCAACCTAAAGGAATATAAAACTCCATGTATTATCGATCTCCAACTGGAAGGAGGTTATAACCTCTTTTTCTTGTCCCTTCCTTCATCCCTAAGATAAAAATGAAGACTCAACCTATCACTGAAATTGTCATTGATAATTAACATGTCACTGTCATTGATAATAAACCTGTCACTTTCACTAATAATGAACCTGTCACTGTAAATTTCACTGATATTGATACATCATCATCATAAAAACTAGATCCATTAACATAAACCATATACCAATATCACCAATAAAATATCTCATATCATATTCCCAACATCACCAAGATATGCCTCAAACCACTTGATAATGATATGACTCAAGAAAATGTCCTAACATCTATGATAAACCATAAACCATGTAACAAAGATATAGCTCAAATCATATTCCAACAATCAACAACAAATGTCTCTAACCATGTGTCAAAGACTCTCCAATATATTCCTCAATAATATGCCATAACATTAAGATACATCCCTCAAAAACACATATAAAGGCATGCCTTTGATCATGTAACAACTTGGTGCATAAGATCTCTACTCATCATACCTTCCTCAACTTCATCATTATCAAATGGGGTCGACTTAGAAACTGGGTCCATAGGGGTCCACATAAACCCCAACATCACTTCATAAATTTATCTTGAACAATTGTTTGAGACTAGTTTCTAGATTAGTCACAAACCCTGACTTCCAACAAGTATAACTACGTACATGGAATGAATAAAGGTCTAAAACTTATACATAATCTTCTTTGCTATATTCTTTGAAATGCATCCAAGTTTCTCTGCATTTTGTTGGATAGTTGGTTTTCATTGATGTTGTTAGATAGTTTTTTTCCATTGATGTCAATAGATGTGATGGGTTCATTTGAAGAAGTCTACAAGAATCCCCAGAGGTGTGGTCATGAAACCCAAAGTTTTTTGAGGAATAAGGAAATGGATGACAATGTAAATGTAGGTAACACACTTATATATGGATATTCCTCGTCATGTTTTTTCCAATGGTAAGTGGAACATCATGTAGTTCCTCACAGTTGAGGAGTTACAAGGTCATGAAGTTGGAAGCCTCAAAGAATGGTTAAGAAGCTCTAAAACAGTTACAAGTCATTAATTAAAAGGGTAAAGTGGTTATAACAAGAAATTATAGGTCATCCCTTAATTTGAGTAAATAAATCACATGGATAAGTATAAATACACTTCAAGAAACCTCTCATTCCTCCACACACAACTCTATTGAATATATTCTATGTGAGCACACTTTATCTATTTAACGAATCTGAGGTAGCAAGTTTGAGGTAGCGAAGGAGAGAAAAGGAGAAAGTTTCAATATTGCAAAGGAGAGTGAGGGTTTTCTGATAAACCCTAATTGGGTTGACCCCACGGGTTAGACTACTAGTGTCCCGTGAGGCACCCCTATAGGTTTCTTAGTTCCTATCATGCGAGGCCCCGTGTGACATCTATCTTGGTCCCACAAGTCTAAGGAAAATCTATAGGAGGATGCTAGTAACAGGTTGTTGAGGCTGAGGAAGAGATACAGGTGTGTAACATAGTACATCAGGTTAGCTATAGGTTTAAAGGTATGTTCATATGCATGTTTTGAGGGTTACATGTTGACGATGTTATGGTGCATGCTTGAGACATGTCTTTGGTATCCTGTTGAGGCATTGGTATATGCTCAAGGTACATCTTATGAGCATGGTGTGAGGAATATTTTCGTACATGTATGAGGTCAATTTCTTGGTAATATTGATGCATGTTTGAGGCACATCATGATGAGGTTATGACACATGTTTGAGGTACATGCATTGGATGTTGTGGAAAATGCTTGAGGCATGTCTTGGTGATGTTGGTACATGTTGAGGTACACCTCAGTGATGTTATGGTACATTTATTAGAATCATATCTTAGCTATATTGGTATCTTGGTATCTTGGCTATCTTGGTATATGTCACGGTGATGTTATCACATGATTGAGGCACTTCATTGATGATATCTTATGGTTCATGGTGTATGACATGATTGAGACATATCATGAGTGATATGGTATATGGTTGAAGCACATGTTATGGCATAGGTTTTGGTACATGGTATGGTATAGGTTCCGGTACATGGTTGATGTACATAGTATGGTATAGGTTATGGTATATGGTTTCTTGTTGATGTACATGATTGATATATGTGGTTGATGTACATGGTTGATGGTTGATTTACATGGTTGATATACATGGTTTGGTGATGGTTTCGGTACCCATGTGAGTGAATCTTGTTATAGTTGGTTGATAATGGTATACCAGTGATGGTGACACTGACAGTAATAGTGATAGTTAGTATGATTAGTTGATCATCAATGACATGTTGATGTGACAATGGTAGTCACATGTTGATGTGATAGAGTGACAATGATTGGTTGATGTGACAGAGTGATAGTGACAGTGACTTGTTGATGTATCCATGAAAATGGAAATTATAGGTTGATCAATAGTAGTGACAATGACTCTACACTTATATTTCATGGAAGAAATACGGGGCAATGAAAGGGGGTTGTAACATCCCTCCGGTTGGTGTTGAAAAAATCAGGGAGTTGGAGCTTCCTTCAGGTTGGTGCCTGTAAATTAGGGGGTTGTAGCCTCCTTCCAATTGAAACTAGAGAATTCAGGGAGTTGTAGCTTCCTTCAGGTTGGTGCCTGTAAATCATGGGGTTGGTTCCTCCTTCCAGTTGGTTTTAGAGAATTGGGAAATTGGTGATTCCTATGAATGTATTCTTGATATACATATATAATAAATCATTCTATGGTTTTCTCCCATTTGGGTTTCCACATAAATTCTGGTGTATTGTGTATCTTTTGTTGTTTATTATGCACTAATGAATGATATTGTTTATGATGCAATGATATATTGAATTCATAAGTGATAAAATATTGAATACTATTGTTAAAGTTCAATTTTATTGAAAGTGGTAAAAAGTACTCATACTAAATCACACCCCCCTCTCAACATTCCAACAAATTTGTCACTGAAAAGGAGATATAGTGAAAATTGAATACCTTCATGAATTTTGGCATATTTTGGAGAGAAAACTTGTACGAAATTCCATGCACTCAATATTTGATATTGGATTCTTAAAATCGCACACAAAATACTAAAGACCGTACTCTTTCTAATGCAATTAGTCTCATAGAATTTGGATCCTCTATGAATAAACTATGACTATTTTACTTGGAACACTTGTTTGAGACTAGTTATGGGACTAGTCAAAACCCTATCTTCCATAGGTGTATCTCCAAAAGTACAACGACCCATAAGCTAAAATTTTTACCACAGGTACCTTGATATTTCTTCTCAAATGAATCCAAGTTTCAATATATAACTAATTCTATAAAAAATGTTATAGAAAAAATGGTAAGATGAATTTTAAGAAACATACCTGAGAACACATCATCACAAGACTTCATATTGCCTTGTAATTTCTCGCTTCTTCACTTCATGTTCACTCTAAAATTTGTTTCCAAGATTGTGCTAAGAGATAACAAGATTTAATAATTAAAACGTGAGGTTCTTGTTCGACAACACAGGTATTCCAACAGAGGATGAACACCTTCAATAACCACTCACATAAATAGATCAAAGATAAACACACCGATGTTTTCACGTGGTAAAATCCCTACAGGGAAACATCCATGGCCCCAGCCAACGCAGCCACTTGGAGCAGTTTATTAATGCAAAGAAAAATTTTACGGAGAGATTTTACAAGAGAGTTTCTCACAATCGATCATCAGCAAATGACCCTCAATTCTCTTTAAATAGAGATCATGGACCAATCAAGTGTTAAGCCACAGATCAATGGCCATTAAGATCGAGGAGAGTATGAATCGTCGGATCACTCTATGTTTGGAACATATCGTGACCGTCAGATTTCCTAACTACAAATGCATACTAATGCATACTAAAGAAACACACTAGAAAACACACTTTTACCTAACGAAACAATGGACCAAGTAGATCTTACTAACTCCTAAGTGTCTAAATATCCTAACATCCCCCCTTAAGAACAACTTGGGATAGGATTGAAGGATTTACAATAGTGACACAATA
>JASDQU010437302.1:56504-88476 GCA_032191745.1 Picea mariana | reverse complement strand
TTGGAAAACTTTGCTTCTGTAAGAGACTTTGTGAAAATATCTGCAACTTGATCTTCTGTAGGGAAAAAGAGCACTTCAATAACTTGATCATGAATGAGCTTTCTGATGAAGTGCATGTGTAGATCGATGTGTTTTCTACGCTGATGTTGAACTCGATCTTTGGAGAGCTTGATGGCACTTTGATTTTCACACCAAAGGCTGGTCGGATGTTGGTGCTGGAATCCAAACTCTGAAAGGATCTGTCGAAGCCATAGGGCTTCCTGACTTGCATTTACCATTTCTCGGTACTCTGCTTCTGCTGAAGAAAGTGCAATAGCATGTTGTTTCTTACAAGCCCAAGTGACAGGTCCTGAACCAAGGCTGAAAACATAACCTCTAGTAGATTTCCAATCATCAGGGTCCCCGACCCAATCTGAATCAGTGAAACCAACCAATAAAGGAGTCCTCCCTAAAATGTAATGTATCCTGAACTGAATTGTACCACAAACATAGTGAAGTATCCTTTTAGTTTCTTTCCAATGGATTTCATGGGGTGTTTGCATATATCAGGCAACAATACCAATAATAAAGGAAAGATCGGGATGGGTATGAGTAAAGTATAAGAGGCTACCAACTAACTGATGGTACAGGGTGGCATCAACTTCAGGAGAAGTACAGGTTGCAGAAATCTTGACTCCAGAATGGAAGGGAGAAGGGATTGGTTTACAATCGTCCATGTGAAAGTGACGAAGAAGGTCACAAGCATACTTAGACTGGGAAAGAAAAATTCCTTCATTGGTTTGCAAAACTTGGAGGCCAAGGAAATAGTGCAAAAATCCTAAGTCTGTCATTTCAAATTTATTCTTAAGGATGGTTTTCACATGGTTTAAAAGTTTTGAGTCACTACCAGTAAGGATAAGGTCATCAACATAAAGGACAAGGATTATGAGATGGCTTCCTACTTTATTGGTATAGACATTAGGATTAGAATGGCATCTAGAGAATCTAGCGGCAATAAGAAAGCTATCCATTTTGGCTTACCAAGCTTGGGGAACTTACTTGAGACCATAAAGAGATTTCTTGAGGCGACAAACAAGGCTAGAGTCATTCTCGACATAGCCAGGAGGTTGATCCATGTAGATTTCTTCTTGCAAATATCCGTGCAAGAAGGCGGATTTAAAATCCATCTGATGGACCTCCCATTTATGTGAGGCAACAAGGGAAAGAAAAAGGCAGATGGAATTCATTTTTTCTACAGGGGAAAAGGTTTCATTATAGTCAATTCCTTCAAATTGGGAAAATCCTTTGGCAACTAACCGAGCCTTGTGTCTTTCAACACTTCCATCTGATGCATACTTAGTTCTGTAGACCCATTTGCATCTAACAAGTTTTCTTCCTTTTGGAAGAGGTACAAGATCCCAATTATCGTTTTCCATTAAAGAAAGATACTCTTCATTCATTGTTGTATCCCAATCTGGATGACCTGAAGCTTCTACAAATGTCTCTGGATCATGAGTTTTTGAAACTTGATCCAAAAGAGAAGAGGCTTGTTGGAACTGTGAACGTGTCCGACGCTGATCTGAAGGATCACTGACAAGATCACCAGCTTCTTCTCATGTTGAACAGACCCATCTAGGAAGCGGTGGAGCTAGTGCTGGTTCAGGTTCAAAGGACTCATCTGGAGGAGGGTGATCAGGTGGAGGTGGATTTTCATCCTCACTGTCATCATCTGAAGAAGAAACCAGATCATAATAAGGCACAAACGTCGATGATGGCTTGCAGTCCAAAGAAGGCACAATTGTCGAATTAGGCTCACAAGCCTAGATATTTTTTTCAAATTTAACATCTCTTCTAATAAAAATTTCATTACAATGTGATTGAAGAAGTTTGTAACCTTTAACATCTTCAGAATAACCAACAAATATACACTTCTCACTTTTAGGCTGCAATGCTTTCCTTTTCTCATCAGGAATGTGAGCCCATGCTATACTACCATATACACGGAAGTGACTTACATCTGGTTTAATTTTAGTCCAAGCTTCTTCCGGTGTTATATTTTTAANAGCCATTTCTTTTAATGTGTGGTTCTTTCTCTCAGCAACACCATTTTGTTGTGGTGTATATGGAACAGTGTGTTGCATTTGGATTCCCTGTGTAGTGCAGTATCTTGTAAAATTATTGTTCACATATTTGCCTCCATTATATGTTCTTAACCTTTGAATTTGATGTCCATATTTCTTTTCTACAAGGACCTTGTAGGCCAAAAACTTGTCAAAAACTTCACTCTTGAGTTTTAAGAAGTAAACCCAAGTACGTCTAGAAAATTCATCAATGAAAGTTAAGAAATAATTTCACCCAGAAAAAGGAGAAGAAAGTGGACCACACAAATCACTGTGAACAAGATGCAAAGGACTCAAGGTGTGCCAAGAGGCACGTTTGTCAAAAATGTCCCGATGATGTTTGTGGAGAACACAACCATCACAAACACCATCTCTACATAAAACAAGAGGAAGACCAGTCACCATCTATTGATTACATAGTTGTTGCAATGAGCGATAGTTTAGATGACCAAACCGCTCATGCCAAAGTTTGGTCAAGTCATCGCTATGAGAAACAAAAACTGATGAAAAAGTTGATGACCCAAAGTTGTCAAACTTATACAACCTGGTAATATCATCAACAATTCCAGTTGCAAGAACATGCTTAGGATCTTTTAGATCCTTGATTACAAATTGGTGAGGTGAAAAATCGACGGTTTTACCTTCACCTGAATGAGTGATTTGATATACTAATAGAAGGTTACAAGAAAGACTTGGAACACATAATACATCATTGAAATTACCATTATCTACTTGAACTGTTCCAGATCCTACAACACTAAGAGATCTGTCATCACCAACAAATATTTTCTTGGTGTTACAATCATTTAGAGAAGAAAATATGGCTTTATCCTTAGCCATATGATAAGATGCTCCTGAATCAATAAGCCACTCATCAAAAGAAGAAGTAGTAGTAGAATTTGAATTGAAGGAGAAACCAGAAGCAGAAAGTGCATGTATGTGAGAAGAAGAATTAGAATCAATACTGATTTTGTGCTTCTTCATCGTCGCTTCTAAATCTGCCATCTTCTTGAAACATTTGAACTCATCATGACCATCTCTATCACAAAAGTTACAATGTCTGTTAGTATTCTTACTTTTATATTTTTTTCCTTTGTCACTAGTGGGAGTTGAGCTGTCTGAGTAGGTTTGGGACCCTTATGTTGTTTGTTGTTGTAGCGAGGATGTTGCTTCTTGAGATACTTGGGTTTATCTTTCTGCTGGGAAACTAAGGCTTTGTTGGAGGGACCTGCAGTGTTGATCACTCCAAATTGTACAAGCTTATCTTCCTCTCGAATCAAAGAAGCACAAAAGGACTCAAAACTGGGTTTTTCATAAGCTTCTTCCCCTAGAGTCTCTCTCATGGCATAAAAGGTAGATACAAACACATAATATGCACTACCTAGCTTAGAATTAATAAGATAGATGCAACGCTCTTCCTCCATCTTTATCTTACATTCTTCACATAAAATTTTGAGTGTTTTAAACCTAGATAGATAGTCTCCAAGGCAAGAAAAATCATTTGGAATCAAGGTCAGTATTTGATTTTCTAACTGTTGTGCTCGAATAATATTTAATTTACCAAACATAGATTCAATCGTGTCCCAAGATTCTTTGGGGTCATCAATATCTTGAAGGTGGTACCTTAAATCATGAGAGATGGAAATTTCGATTATTCCACGTCATTCGTCATTCCTATTATCCCACTTGGATTTCTTATCAACATCAGTGGGTGCTTTTTCCTTTCCCAAGGTAATTCGGTACAAGCCTTTACTTCTTAATAAATCTTCCATTTGAGATTTCCATTGGAAGTAGTTGTTGTTGGTAAGCAAGACAATACTTGTAGAATCCATATTAAATATGTAGATAATGTGGATTTAAAAACTGAAACTGATGATATGGATGGAAAGAGCTTGAAAAGTTATGCGGTTTTAAAAAAAACGACATTGAAAATGGACTTCCGATGTTAGGGTTATGCCCTTTTAAACAAAGGGCACAATCGGTAAATAAAGGACCATGTGATTGTGTAAGTTGCTTTATGAAGTGACCCACTTTTATAAAGAGAAGTGGGGATCACTTTTACAATGAACTTACTTTATAACAGAAAAGTTGCATGCAAAATAAATAACTCTAAAATTAAATATTAAATCCACTTATAGTGATTCACTTTTATACTTGAAGTGAAATACACTTTACAATTTTAGCATGAACTTTTTCAAAAAAAGGTAACAAAAGAGAGACTTGAACTCAAGACCTCTTACTTAATAAGGCAACTTTTAACCAAATGATCTAGAAAAACATATTTTAATGTTCAAAAGGAGGATTGAGGGTGTTTTTATTGTTGTTTTGGAAGACAGCCTTGGAGAGCTTGCTAAAAAAAACTCTTTTCACACAAGAAAATTTTTTTGCTTCTCTGGATCTGACTGTAATGGTCGTATCTTAGGCAAAGGGAAACCTTTTCGAGTGAAACAAAAAGTGTTCCTGACTTAAATGAGTGCTTCGGACACAATGGAACAATCCTATCAGCCCATAAATGTATGGAAATGATAGAAAGTGGAGATTAGGAAACTCGACTTCATGATCTCGATCTTCAACAGGAGCAGGTCTTCAAATAGGCTCTAATACCATGTTCGACAACACAGGTATTCCAACAGAGGACAAACACATTCAATAAGCACTCACATAAATAGATCAATGATCAACACATCGATGTTTTCACATGGTAAAACCCCTACGGGGAAACATCCACGGCCCCAGCCAACGCGACCACTTGGAGTAGTTTATTAATGCAAAGAAAAAGATTACAGAGAGATTTTACAAGAGAGTTTCTCACAATTGATCATCGGAAAATTACCCTCCATGCTCTTTAAATAGATATCATGGACCAACCGGGTGTTAAGCCACGGATCAATGGCCATCAAGATCGAGGAGAGTATGAACCGTCAGATCACTCTATGTTGGGAACATATCGTGACCGTCAGATTTCCTAACTACAAATGCATACTAATGCATACTAAAGAAACACACTAGAAAACACACTTTTACCTAACGACACAATAGACCAAGTAGATCTTACTAACTCCTAAGTGTCTAAATATCCTAACAGTTCTTAATGTTTATTTATACTTTTCCAAGTACCTTCTTTACTTGATTTTAGGGCCAACCTGTAACTTATTTGACCGTACTTCGGGGATTTCATCTTTAAGAGGGAATAACTTATCAACCATGAAGAACCACATGGTGTGCCACCTACCATGGGAAAAATCATGATGAGGAGTATCAATATATGGTGTTTTTGTATGAAAATACAATTTCCTTCATAGTCTTTTTCTCCAATCAACTTCTAGCTTCGTGATCATGCCTTCAGGGCTTATTAACCACTTAAATGCTTAGCCATATTTTCAGTGATTCTTGTAGACTTATTCAACTAATCTCCCTATGAGGGGCATGATTAAATGTATTCCATTAGGGGACCACTTTGGATACTTCTTCAAATACACCCATTACTTTTAGAGGATTCTAGACTTCTTCTAGGGTTGACATACCCATTACTTCTAGGGGATTCTAGGAATTCTAGACATATTATAGGGTTGACATCAATGAAAACCAACTTTCCCATAATATCTCCCTCTGGCATTGATGGAAACACTCATACTCCCCTTGTGACCATTGATCGCCTTGTCTTCATGTGCTATTATTTTTGTCTCCCCCTTTGACATCAATGTCAAAGGATAATTCTCTCTAACAGTATACCTTTAAACAATCTAGCTTCCTCTGTGTTCATGATTATGATATTTCTCTCCTGATTTTTTTCTTTTTCTCCCCATTTTAAATTAAAGGTAACTCCTTCTAACAATTTATCCCCCCCTATCCTCTTTTGCAAGATGTCGTGTCATGATATCAATGTGGGGCTTATTGTATATTCCTTCTTTCCTCTCTTTCATTGCTCATTGTCCATTGTTGCTTCCTGTTATTGTAATTCACTAACGTATATTAAAATAATTCATGTCAATTTTCCTTCATCATTTAACTTCAAGTCTACATGGCTCGTCATGTCTTCAATGAGCTCACATCAATGACATAATCATTCAATAATTTTCCCTTGAAAATATAAATCCTCTTGATGGTTTATATCTATCCATATGTCATAACAATTGTCCATAAATCTGCTACTGAACTACACATACTGCTGACTAATCTACCACTTCATTGTTATGAGAACTTCTTCAAATCCGTTGCAACTAATCACTGAATATTCCTTCTTTTCAATATGAATAAAATATGTCTACTAGTCTACTCTATCTTTGAATCAAACTCTACAAGTATGCATGGGGATGAAATCTACTTCTTAATAAACCAATCTATCACAATACATTCTACACCTCTATCATCAAATCATTCTGAATCTTCCTTTCCAAAATATGCGAACACTTTAGACTTCCCAAAATATAGTTCTCCAATATGTAATAGTTGTTTCTTAGACTCCCCCTCTTCAATATTCACATTACTGGGAGTCTCCGAGATGGATGTATTAGAACAATATATAAGACTTATCTGTTGCAGGATCATCATTCTGAATTCTCACATCTTCCTCGTTACTTATATATTCATCATGATCTCACAACTCTGTAAATCCTGTGAGTATGATCTCTGGGCAATTTTCATTCACCTATTCTTCCTATTTTTCTTACCTTCTCCAAATTTTCTTGTACATGATATCAATGTTTTCTTTCATGGAAGTATCCATCATGCTTCTACAATCACTAGCTATGTGTCCATAGTGTTGGCATTGTAACATTTAATATTGTATGGAGCCACATAACCATTTCTTGCTTAAACATTTCTTCCACAAGACCTACAATCTACAACTTTATGTCCAAAGTTATTACAAGTAAGAAAATAACTAGAAAATAAACTTTGATACTTGGAAGTTGGAAGTAAGTGATCTTCTTTGTGACATAGTGCTTCTAAATTCATGCCTTAGCTAATCTTGTCTTCTATTGTTTCCTTCACAATGATTGAAGCTTCTTTGATACCTGGAAGTAAAAGGTCTAGTTGGAAATACATCTCTTTTGTAATCTTCTTCTTGAGTCTTATCCATTTCTAGAATGTTCTCCTTTGAGGGCTTACATTCTTCCTTCTTTATAGGGCCTTTGTTGACTTCCAGATAACTCTTAGCATTTTATTTATTCTTATTTTTCAACAACCTATAACATTTCTCTTCAAATTTATTTACTGGCAATGTGGAGCTTCCTCTCTCTTCAACCTTCTTGTTGAGCATGACAACTTCAACCCTTAATGTGACAACTTATATTTCAATATTTTTAAAATATTCTTCTTTCTTCATCATCTAGGTCTTTGTTAATTCTTCCATTTTCTTTGCTTCTTCAAGTTGGGTCTTCAAGGAGATGATTTCTTCTTCAAGTCTTCTTTATTGTTAACTAATTTTTTCCTCGAGATCATTTAAGTCCTCGGATCTTTCCTTAAGATGACTTGTCAAAATTTCTTCTTTCTTCTTTTCTTCCTTTATTTGTGATACTATTTCGGCTTCCAAATAACATTTTTCTTCCAATTGATTTTTGAGTGTTTCTTCAATCCTTATGTCTTATTCTACTTGGACCTTTAGGTTCATAATCATATGTTGGACTTTTTCAGAGTATGGATTTTGAGAACCTTCCTTTAGTTTTATTAATTCTTCCTTGAGTGACTTGTTTTCTTCCTTTCTCTTTTTACCTCATTTAATGCGTTGACTAGTTCTACATCAAGATCTATTTCACCTTCTTCTTATTCTTATGAATCTATCTAACCTGATGATATTATTTCTTCTTGTTCTATATTAACATCTTCTTTATATTGATCAACATGTTTTGTCTCTATGATAAGAGGATATTCCTTAAATTATAGATTATGTATCTTATCTAAAATATCTTTGGTTGATGAACATTGTCCAACTTTGAATTTTAACGAATCAGGTAATCCATTCAGGATAACATCCATTTCTATTTTGTTGTTCCTTTTTATTTCCTTCTTGGTTGTAGTCTTCAAAGATTTATTTGAAGTGGTGTATCCTATAAAAACTGAGTTCCAAACATCAATTCCATGTTCCTATATAAATACTCTCATCCTATGGCTCCATATCTCATAGTCCTGACCATCAAATAATGGCATTCCATTATCAATGAAATCCATGAGCTACCTTCCAATGGTTATATATTTTCAATGGACCCGCTCTAATTCCAATTGTTGGAATATTCACCAATACTGAGAGTGGGGAGTGAATCAATATTGAGCGCTTTTTACCACTTTTAATCAGAACATGTAATCATCAACTTATCAACAATTTATCACTTATGATTGAATTGAAAATATTATGAACAATACTATAACCATAGATACACAATACACAAGAATTTTATGTGGAAACCCAAATGAGAGAAAACCATGGAATCCTTTGTTATATATTAAAATATTACATTCATAGGAAGCACCAACTTCCAAAATTTTCCATCACCAACTGGAAGGAGGAAACAACCCTCTAGTTTACAAGCTCTAACCTGAAGGAAGCTAAAACTCCCTAGATTCTCCAACTCGAACTAGAAGGAGACTCCAACCCCCTGATTTATAGGCTCCAACATGAAGGAACTCCAAATATCTATATTATCAAGAACCAACTAGAAGGAGGCTCTAACCCACTGATTTAAAGGCTCCAACCTGAAGGAAGCTCCAACTCCCTGTATTATCTGATTCCAACTAGAAGGAGGTTACAACCCCCTTTCATTGCCCCTTCATTCCTCTTTGAAATAGAAATGGAGACTCAACCTTTCGCTAAAATTGTCACTAATAATTAGCCTATCACTGTCACTAATAATTAACCTGTCATTGTCACTAATAATCAACCTGTCACTATCATTGATAATCAACCTGTCACTATCATGGATAATCAAACTGTCAATGTAATTGTCATTGATACTGATACATCATCATCATCATCAAAACAAAATCCATTCACATAAACCATATTCCAATATCACCAAGAAAATATCTCATAAAATATTCCCAACATCACCAAGATATCCCTCAAACCATGTGCCAAAGATATGCCTCAAGCAAGTTCCATAAAATCCATGATAAACCATAAACCATGTATCAAATATATACCTCAAATTTTATGCCCAAAATCACCAACATATATCTCTATCCATGTTTCAAAGACTCTCCAATATATGCCTCAAGAGTATACCATAACATAAATATATAACCCTAAAAAACACATTTAAAGACATACCTTTAATCATGTAACAACTTGTTGCATAATATATCTGCTCATGATACCTTCCTAAACTTCAACATCATCAAATTGGGTCCACTTAGAAACTAGTTCCACATAGAAATTGGGTCCACATATAAACCCCAACATCACTTCTTAAATTTATCTCGAACACATGTTTGAGACTAGTTTCTAGATTAGTCACAAAACATAAATTCCAACAAGTATAACTCTATACCTATAATGAATAAAGGTATGAAAATTGTACCAAAAATTCTTTGATATATTCTCTAAAATTTCTCCAAGTTTCACTCCTTGATTCGTCACTGAAAAGGAGATATAGAGAAAATGGCATACCTTCCTGAATTTTGGCCTATTTTGGAGAGAGAACATGTACAACATGCCACACACTCAATATTTGATATATTATTCTAAAAATCACAAAATAATAATAAAGATTGTACAATTTCCAATGCGATTGGTCTCCTATAATTTTGATCCTCTATTAAGAAGTTATGATTTCTTTACCCGAAACACATGATTGAGACTAGTTATAGGACTAGTCAAAAACCCTATCTTCAACAGAGTGTATCTCCAAAAGGACAACGATCCATAAGCTAAACATTTTACCACAAGTACCTTGATATCTCTTCTAAATATCCTCCAAGTTTCTCTATATGAATAATTCTGTAAACAAATTTATAGTGAAAACGTTAATATACCTTTAAGAAACATACCTTAGAACACATCGTCGCAAGATTTCATCTTCCCTTGGAATTTATCCCTTCTTCACTTCATCTTCACTTCGAAAATTTTTGCCAAGATTGTGATAAGAGATCACAATATTCAATAATAAAAATGATATGTTCTTAATTTGTATGTATACTTTTCCAAGTACTTCCTTTACTTGAATTTAGGGCCAACTTGTAATTTATTTGACCATACTTCAGTGCTTTCATCTTTAAGAGGGAATAACTTCTCAACCATGAGGAACCATGTGGCATGCCACCTACCATTCAAAATGGAATGATGATGACTATCAAGCTATGGTGGTTTTGTATGCAATTACAATGTCCTTCATACTCTTTTTCTCCAATCAAATTCAGGCTTCATGATCACACCTTCGGGGCTTCTTAACCACTTAACATCTTAGCCATATTTTCACGGCTTCTTGTAGACTTCTTCAAAGATTATTCCCATGATGGCCATGCTTAATGCTATTCCATAAGGTTACCACTTTGAAGACTTCTTAAAATAAAACCATTAATTCTCAAGGCTTATAGATTTCTTTTAAAGTTTACATCACACATTACTTCTAGGGGCTTCTAGGGCTTCTATACTTCTTCTACGATTGACATCAATGACAACAAACTTTCCAACAATAGGAATTTCTCCCACCTATTTATTAAAATAGTTTGTTGTAGTTAAAATCTACTTGTATTGAGCACTATATGAAGGATGGATTTCACCTATGAAATCAAGACCCTATTATTGAAATGGTGCTTCAAATTGTATTGGCACTAATTATAAAGAAGGTAATTTGTGTTTTCCATAAAAAATTAACATTATTTACAAGATCTTTCGTTTGCATTTACATCATAAAATAATTTAGGCCAATAATATCCATCCCTTAAGATTTTGTAAGTTGTATCCGTTGATGTATAATTACCTCCAAAAATGCCTTTATGAAACTCATCCATACTCCGTTCAGTTTCATTTTCAACAAGAAAATTTACGAAAAAACCCATAGGATCTTTAAAAACTCTTATCTTGCATAATGCAAAATTTAATGCCTTGTAACTTAAGAGTTATAGCTTTAGCTAGACTTAAATCTGATGGGCATTGAAGTGTTTGTAAAAAGATAATAATATCTTTATACCAAGGTGAAGAATAAAATTTCTCATTTAACTTATTTAAATGTTGTTTCTCATTCATTTCCTCCAACTATGGTATAGAATTTTCAGGAGTCAGTGGGATAAGATTAACTCCAAGAACCTTGCAATTGGATTCAACCAACAATTTGGTAGACCTTGACCTTTAATTAGTTTAGTGGGATTTATTTCAAGATCATATTCTTGAATCTTGGTCAACCATTTACCTCTTCTTCCATCAATATATGGTTGACTAAAAATTTCTTTTACAGTGTTATTCAAAACATATGCAATTATTTTGGAGGGTAAAATATAAGTTGTAAAATATTTTAGAGCTGTAATCATTGCATAAGCCTGTTTTTCTAAAATATTTTATTTCAATTCGGAATCCTTTATAGTTTTACTAAAAAGGGAAATTGTTTGTTCAAAATTCTCATCATTTTTCTATAAAAGAAGAGTAGCTATAGTATTTTCAGAGGAAAAGGAAAAGGAAAATAAAAGAAATTATTTTGAATAGTTAGGGCTTACCAAAACTGGTGCCTCTCCTAACAATTTATTGATTTGTTAAAAGGAATAGTTTTCCTCTATATTCCACCTTACTTCACTGTCTTTATTTAGCATATCTGTCAAATATTTTACAATTTCTGCAAAATTAGGAATAAATCTCCTCAAAAAATTTATCTTAGCTAAAAATGATTGAATTTCTTTTTTATTTCAAGGTAATCTTATGAGTTCAATTGCTTTGACTCTTTTTTTATGAATTTTTATTCCCTCCTTTGTAACAATATGACCACATAGCTTGCTTTCCTACATTATAAAATGATAATTTTAGTATTTAACGGTAAACAATATTTTTTTCATTTTTCAAAGGTTTGTTTTAGATGTATTAGATGATTTTCATCAAAATAAAAAACTTCAGTTAAATCATCTAAGTAAATTACAACAAACGTATCATTTTCACCAATGAATGATAAACCCATAACTCTTTGAAAGGTATCTCCTTCATTCATGAACTGCAATATGGTCATACCCTGAAAATCCATCAATCATTGAAATTATGTTGGCTACCACAACTCTCTGTAAAATATGATCTATTTTTGGAAGTGGATAATTATCTTTTAAAGATGATTTATTTATATTCCTAAAGTCAACCCAAAGTTTTATTTCCCCGTTATTTTTCCTAACTAGGACTAAATATGCCACCCAGACTGAATATCTAAGATGCACTATAATTTTTGCATCCATTAATTTCTTAAGTTCTTTCTCAATTACTTGGATTAATATGGGATTTACTTGCCTAATTATTTTTTTAAAAGGTTTTGAACTAGGTTTTAAAAGAATTTTGTGTTGTATAATGCTATTGTCATAAGTTTTAAGATCTTGATACGACCAAGAAAAAAATTCTATGTATTCCTTATGTAACATCCCACTCTTGCGCACTGAGCAAACTTATTCTTTGAGGACACTTGCTCGCAAGTGATCTAGATTATTATGATATTAAAACATTGATTTTGATTATGAGGCGTTATGGGTTGATGTCATGTTGATTTGCTGCATTGACATAGATAGGTGCTATTGACTTGGTTTTACTGAGTGTGTAGTATTTTGGACCTCGAGGGTGTAGATGCATCGATGGAACCCCTTGGACTCCAGATCGAGTCGATGAGTGAACTATTGGGGTTTGATTTTTTTATATGTGATATTAGTGAATCTGATTAGATGCTATGATTATGGATATATTTCTGACATGATTCGTTGATGATGCAGGCTGACGATAGCTTCTTGACTAGACTCACATGTGGAGTAGAGGGGTCACGTAGGACTACTAGAGATGTTGAGGGAGAGGTGTGGACAACAACCTTGCCACAACCTACTAGCACTCCCGTCGTGGCTCGAACTATAGGTTAACGTTTACCTAGTTCGAGATGACGCACGATGCCGTGAGGGAAGACTACGACAGTTGCTCACGATGATTCTAAGGGGCTCACAATAAGGCAATGGCCTTGTTCCTTAGAGGACCTTAGTATCTCACAAATTCACCTAGCGGAGTATTGACTCCAAGGGTTTTTTATGTCTACCAAGTCAGTCAAGAGGCGAGTGGCACCCTTGGAGCATGTGGTGCATCCTGAAGGGCACATCGTGCAAGAAAAATTGAAAGAGGTGAGTGGCACCCTTGGAGCACGTGGTGCATCCTGAAGGGCAGGTCGCACAAGAAAAATGGAAAGAGGGGAGTGGCACCCTTAGAGCACATAGTGCGTCCTGAAGGGCACGTCGTGCAAGGGAAGAAGATGAGGCGAGTGGCACCCTTGGAGCACCTAGTGCATCTTGAAGGGTATGTCGTGTTGTTAATGATAAATGGATGAACCTAGATGGCCTTAGGATGAATAATGCGATAAGAAATTTTTAAAACAATTTCCCTAATAAATTGTCACCCAACACGAAAATTAAAGTCTAGGTCTAAATTATACTGGTGGCAGAATTTTTCTATCCTTTTAATATATATATATATATATATATATATATATATATATATATTTATTAAAACAAAAATAAAATAAATAATGATGATAATATTCATTAATCTTGTAACAAGAAGGGAGTAAGCAATTTAATTGATTCATAAAAATCTGTTGGGATAAAAATTAAAAAAAAGGGGGGAAATAATTGTTTTATTATATTATGATAATTTAAAATTTATTAATTAAAAAGGGAAAAGGGAAAAAGTTAATTTCTACGCCTGCCAAATTGAGTTATTAATGAAAAGGGGAAAGAGGGAAATCTAAAATAATTAGGAAACCAAGAAAAAAGGGAAACATAAAAAGAAAAGGGAAACACAAGGGAAAAAGTAGAAAGTCAAACTTAGTAAGGGATCTAGCATTTAAAAACTTTCTAAATTAACTCAACTAGTAAATTGGTAATGGGGAAAGTCATTAAAACTTGTAAGGGAATATGGGGACACCTAGGAGCGATTCAAGGATTGAATTTAAGTGGGATTTCAGAAAGGTAAAGGAGTTTGAAATTCTATATAATGGAGGGAGGAGAAGGAGGAAGGCTCTGTTCTGTTTGTGTAACGTTATGCTGCATAAATATATACTTGAATGACTTAGCTTGTGGGAGTTGGGATACCCAGTTGGGTGAGGAGTGGTAGCTCAGCCTTGTGAGGCGAGCTGGGAGCTAGTTGAATCTATGGATAGTGTGTGTGGCCCCTTTGCGGCTTGGGGGGCTAAGGGGGAAGAAGAGTACCCCTAGAATTGGATGGCAGGTACCGTTGAAGTCTGACCAGTCGAAAAGCAAGAGTTGAACGAAGCACGTGGGACATCAACTCAGAGCGGGCGATTGGGCAATGATACATTTTATTTATTTTTTCATGGTAGATTGTAGTATGATTTATGCCTTGGATCTGCATGTTTAATTGGGTAAATAAATTGATTGTCTTAGCGTTCTAGTTGATGACTGAATTTTTCCATAGCCTTTAGCTCGATGAGTGATCTTCGACTCCTGGCATGTCTTGACCACCCTTGGGTGTCTTGATTTGTGATGATTGTGGTTTTTTTTTCCTTTTGTTCCTAGCTCATCAATCCTCACCTGAGTAGTTGGCCAGGAGCCTGATCTACGGTCATCGCTTCAGCGTTAATAGACCTATGGATCTCAACACCCTATTTTTCTATGTGTGGATGATGAGCGAAGAACATCCCTATCAGTTGTCTACCTTCGTTATTGTCCTTGGCTGATTGTTTGACTTGTGCCATCTAGCAAAGACCTCTACGTATGGATTATATTGCATCCTTGTTGGTTTTTTTCTGTGCCTTGACTGATAGAATCCCTATGATCATTTCAATGACTTTTCCCATTGGATCCTTCCATTTCTCTTACTTTTGTCTGTGTTGTATTGGTATTCTGGAAATGGAAAAATGATTTGATTTCCTGTCTGCATTTTTGTATTGGTATCCTGGAATGGAAAAACATTTTTATTTGTTATTCCTGTCTGCGTTGTATTGGTATTCTGGAAATGGAAAAGAAATTTGATTCCCTGTCTGTATTTTTATATTTGGTATCCTTGAAATGGAAAAACATTTTTGTGTTATTCCTGTCTGCGTTGTATTGGTATCCTGGCAATGGAAAAACGAAATCATTTCCCTGTCTGTGTTTTTATATTTGGTATCCTGGTAAGGGAAGGGCGTTTTGGTCATTCCTGTATGCGTTTGCATTTGGCATGCGGGAAATGAAAAGGGAAACCACTATTTTTCCATTGAAAATGTCTCTGATATTGCCGTTGAAGTGCCCACATTTTTGCTTTTAAAATTTGACAGAGATTGCCATTGAATGCCCATGATTTTGCTTTTAAAATGAGACTGAGATTGTTGTTTAAATGCCCACGATTTTGCTTTTAAAATGAGACTGATATTGTTGTTTAAATTCCCATGATGTTTCTTTTAAAATGAGACCGAGATTTATGTTTAAATGACCACAATGTTTCTTTTAAAATAAGACCAATATTGTTGTTTAAATGCCCATGTTTTTCCTTTTAAAATGAGACTGAGGTTGTTGTTTAAATGCCCACGATTTTTCTTTTAAAATGAGAGTGAGATTGTTGTTTAAATGCCCACGATTTTTCTTTTAAAATGAGACTGAGATTGTTGTTTAAATGCCTGTGATTTTGCTTTTAAAATAGGACCGAGATTTTTGTTTAAATGCCCATATTTTTCCTTTTAAAATGAGACTGAGTTTGCTGTTTAAATTCCCATGATTTTTCTTCTAGAACGAGACTGATATTGCTGTTTAAATGCCCATGATTTTGCTTTTAAAATGGGACTGAGATTGTTGTTTAAATTCCCACAATTTTGCTTTTAAAATGAGACCGAGATTATTGTTTAAATGCTCACGTTTTGCCTATTAATTGTGACTGATTTTGATGTAAATAACCACGGATTTGCCCAAAAAAATTGACTTAGTTCATTGTTGAAGGGACATGAATTTGCTATTTAAAATGTTGACTGCGTTGATTTTTGAATGACCACGAGTTGATCCTTTTGCAGTTTGTATTGTCTTCTTGTTCACCTTCACTTTGAGTGTACCCAGCCTTCTCACTTCCAAACATTATTTGCTACAACCATGTTATTGGTCAGATTAATTGTTATGTAACTGCCATGTCAATTGCCAGGCTAATTGCTACAACAATGCCAAAGGACAACAATTTCCTTCTTAATTTTAATTGCCACAATGATGTCTATAGTCAATAGTTCTCTTCTTAATGTTATAAACAACTAGTTATTTTTGGTATGGTTATCTTAGATAGACGGCATGTGTAATTTAATTGATTATAAGTGTGATATTGTATCATTTTACATTGATGTGGCTAATGTAGTTATATATTGGCATTTGATAGTTAGATGTTAATTTCGGGGATTACTTAGAATTACCCTTTTAGATGGTGATTAATGGTTAAATGAGTTTAGGAGTATTGACCAAAGTATAGATTAATCTTGATAAATTAAATTGTAGTTAATGATTAAATAATAATGCAACATTGTCGAACTGATTCATAATTGAGGTTATTTTGATTGAAATTAATGCTTGATTGTATTGTAGAATTGTCGATTGATTCGAAGGTGATGTTATTTAGACTGAAAGTAACGACTATGGTGTAAAGTAGAATGGCCAATTAGATTGTATTAATTGTTAATCAGTTGATAAGTTAAAGACTAAATTATAATTTAGACTTGCTAAATTTTGATGGATGCTCAATGTCAAAAACAATTTGTAACTGTTGACTATTTTAGATTTGATGAATGGGTCAGGTAGTTGACGAAGCCATGACTTCCCTGGTAGTCATCCTCTTGTGTCTCGTCGACCTTTTGTGTGGGGTGTGGGCATAGTCTCCTTGTCAGTATTCGACTCCTAGCGCATCAACGTTTTCTAGAGTCCTTGGTCCAGATAGGATGTGTTGCGCCAAGGTTATTGACGCGTATATCACCTGGGGATGGCATGATTTCTAATGAGGGGATCATGGTATGCCCTATTTGGATAGCGGTGAATGATAACTTGGATAGATTCAATGCCTTCTGTGTGAGTGTTGTCGAGCGTTGTAAGTTTGTTTTTGCACACGGGTTGAACGCCTTCAGGTGTTTGGTTCACATGCCTTGAGGTTCTAGTCTTTGTTTGTCAAGGTCGTTATGTCGGGAGGGGGATTATGTCCCTTGTCTTGTAGGCGTGGTCCTGTTGTGTTGGGCGGGTAGTCATTTCTCCTTGTTTTAACGCATGTTTCACTCTGTTTCTCCTGTGCTAGTGAATTGAGTCATAGTTTCTTGTTTTCTGGGTTGCATGATTTTTTTCGTCATCTGTGGTGTGGTTAAACCATTGTCATCATTCCCTTCTTGCCTCTTGATTCTTAAAAAAAAAAAAAGAAAAAAATAAAATCACCTAGGGTTGTAACGAAGGGGACATGACATATGGTATCAGAGCGGGTTCAACCTACGACTTGGGAGCACTACATCTTTCGTTGATATGAATGATTATAATGTTTCTAATTAATTTGACTTGTACTCATGTAGGTAATCATGGTTAGAGGACATCATGGAGGCAGACGATGGGGTGCTAGGGGAGGAGGTGTGACGCCTCCGGTAGCATCCACGCCTGAGGGGTCTAACCTCGAGGGAGACGAACACGTTGTTGGGCAGGAGCAGATAGCAGTAGGTGATGTGGTCAGAATGATGAGATCTTTTCAGTGCATTTCTGAGGCACTGAGCATCCATTTGGATAGAGATGAAGCCAGAGCATCGACACCCCCTGAGGGTCCATCGCGTGCTCCAGTTGGTACTGGTAGCATTCACCATGAGCTCAAGAAGGTCAAATTTCCCAAGTTTTTTGGTGCCTTGGATGACACAGCCACCAAGGCATGGTTGGATAATATGGAAATGTGCTTTGCGCTTCGTGACTATACCTCCAGCATGAAGGTCCGCATGGTGGTCTTTCAAATGAAGGGGAGCACTCTTCTATGGTGGAAGACGCTTCTACCGTAGTTAAACATGGATGTTGAAGAAGTGTCATTGAAATTGTTCGAGGAATGTTTCTGAGAGAGGTACCTATCAGAGGAATTCATTGAGCACCATCTCAATGAGTTCAATGCCTTACGACAGGGCGGTTATACAGTGCCCGAGTACGAGGCCCGTTTTATGGAGTTTCTCCAGTATGCTCCGCATATTAACACAAAGAAACTTAAGGTCACTAGGTTTGTGTTTGGCCTTAATGGCATCATACATGCAAAGATTAGGATTATGATGCCTCAAACCTTGCATGATTCCATCCAGAAGGCCCTCATAGTAGAGGAGGAGCTTATCAGTGGGGGTCAGAGCAGGACTCCAGCGAGACCAACAAGGCAGGTGCCATCTGGTGCACAACAACATCAGACACCAGCCAGGCATATGCCGGGATATCGTGGATTCTAGAGGGGATCCACTTTCACTACACCTCGGTGACCGACGCCTTAGTAGTGGACACCTTATCGGGGACCATAGCATCAGTAGCAGCGTTGACCGCAACAACAATAGTTTAGGCCTGTTCTACATAATAGACCAGGATTCTAGGCCTATGGGCCATCATATTCTACTTTGAGTACTAGGAGTACTGGACCGAAGAAGGGGTGTTGGACGTGTGGGGAGCCACACTACCAGTGCGACTATCCAGTGGAGAGGACTAGAGCGTCTAGATCAGCTGGACCCACTACTGTGGGAGATATCAGAAAGGCCCATCGGATTCATGCAGTAGTGAATAACCACCAGGTCGAGCACTAGTAGACTATTCTTGAGACGTCAGGTATCATCGCTGACCAGAACCTTAGTATTTTGATAGATCCCGGTGCTACCAAGAATTTCATTTTGGGTGTAGTGCTAAAAATGATTACGGTAAAGGAAATCGAACATGATGAGTTTATCTTCATAGAGATGGCTTCAGGATCCAAACAGAAGGTTGGAGGAAAGGTTATGGGCTGTACCCTTAACCTGGGAGAGTTTGTCACCAGGGCCAACTTGTAAGTCACGATCTTATGATCTTATGATGTCGTGATTGGTATGGACTGGTTGGAATCGCATGAGGTGATACTCAACTATAAGACAAAATGGTTGAGCTTGGTCGATGATGAGGGACAGAGACATGTGATTTTAGGTCAGAATTAGGGAGTTTTCCTGAGGTTCATCTCTTCTTTGCATCTATGGAAGAGCATGCGCAAGGGGTGCAAGCTTTATACGATCCTTTTGTTAAAAGAGAAGGGAGTAGCGGAAGGTCTAGAAAACTTTTCGGTGGTGAGAGAGTTTACAAACGTCTTTCCAGAGGAGTTACCTGGGATGCCTTCAAAGAAGAAATTGGAGTTTACTATAGACCTAAAATCAGAGACTGAATCGATAGCTAGAATGCCTTATTGGATGTTGACCCCAGAGTTACAAGAGTTGAGAATGCAACTAAAAGAATTACTGGACCTGGGACTGATACGTCCAAGTGTGTCACTGTGGGGTGCACCTATTATTTTCATATGAAAGAAGGATGGGTCGTGGAGGCTCTGCATTGACTACCGTCAATTGAACAAGGCAACGATCAAGAATCAATATCCGTTGCTAAGTATTGATGATCTATTCGATTAGATGAAGGGTGCGACGATGTTCTCAAATATCGATTTGCGATCAGGGTATCACCAGTTACGGATTAAGGAGGATGACATCCCTAATACCACCTTTAAGACGAGGTTTGGAAATTACGAGTTTACTATTCTACCATTTGGACTCACGAACGCCCTAGGGGTATTCATCAGTTTGATGAATGGGGTGTTCTGTGAGTACTTGGACAAGTTCATCCAAGTATTCATTGACGATATTTTGATTAACTCTTGGACGATAGAGGAGCATGAAAAGAACTTAAGCTTGGTACTATAGTGTTTGTGAGAGCACAAATTGTATGGGAAGTTGTCCAGATGATCATTTTATCAATCAAGGATTCACTACTTGGGGAATGTCATCTCTGGTGAAGGTATCAGTATGGATCTAGCAAAGGTCGAGTCTATTATGGAATGGCCTGCGCTGACGAATGCCCCATAAGTGCGTAGCTTCATGGGTTTATTAGGATACTATTAATGGTTCATCGAGGGATTTTGAAGATAGAAAATTCGATCACAGAATTACAGAAGAAAAACAAGAAGTTTGTTTTGACCAAGAAATGCATGGAATCATTACAGAGGCTCAAGGATTTGTTGACAACAACACCGATACTAAAGGTCCCTGACATGGATACAAAATTCTTGGTATGCATGGACACATCCAAGGAAGGCTTAGGTGGAGTATTGATGCAAGATCATCGAATGATCGCTTACATCTTGAGGAAGCTGAGAAGGCATGAGAAGAACTATGCGACGCATGATTTGGAGTTGTTATCCATTGTATATGCCTCGAAGGTTTGGAGACACTACCTTGTTGGACAAAAAATTGAACTAAAGATTGACCACTGTGGACTACAACACATCTTTACGCAAAGCGACCTGAACGCCTGACAACAACATTGGTTGAAATTGCTTAGCGAGTACGACTTTGAGATTACGTACATAAAAGGAACAGTGAACCGAGTGGAAGATGCATTGAGTCAGAGACCATGCATATTTTTGGTGTTACCTCTTCAGACGAATCTACGTGAAAATATTCTAACTTTACAACGTGACAATGGATGGTACAAAGAGGTTGAGGGTTTTATCAGACAAAACGCAATGATAGTACCAATATTTGAAGGATTTACATTTGACGACGATGGATTACTGAGGTTTAAAAATCAGATTTGTGTACCATAGAACGATGATTTGAGGAGTTTGATCCTAAATGAGGCTCATAGAGCAGTGTACATGGCTCACCCAGGAGTCATGAAGATGAGGGCTGAACTTAAACCCTTATTCTTCTGGAAGGGAATGAAGGCATATATAGTCAAATATGTGGCCAAATGTCTAGAATGTTAGTAGGTAAAGGCTGAACATAGACATCCAACGAGATTACTACAACCACATGCTATTCCGGAATCAAAATGGTAGGTTATTTCGATGGACTTTATTGTTGGATTTCCACTAACGGTAAGGAGACATGACTCGATTTTCGTAGTAGTAGACACTCTGACAAAGAGTTCTCACTTTATTCTTGTGCGTATGATGTATCAGGAATCTGACATAGCTAGAGTTTTTATCAGTGAGATTGTGAGGCTACATGGCATGCTTAAGAGGATTATATCTGATCGCAGATCGATGTTTACTGGATGATTTTGGACGAGTTTCCAAGAGGCCTTGGGAACCCAACTTAACTTCAGTACTACGTACCACCCGGAGACTGACGGGGAGACTGAACGAATGAACCAGACCTTGGAGGACATGTTGCACATGTATGTGATGGACCAACAAAAGAGTTGGGAATAATTTTTTCCACTAGTGGAATTCGCTTATAACAACAGTTACCAAAGCACCATTAAGATGGTGCCTTTCGAGTTTCTTTATGGGCGACTGTGTCAGACGCGTTTGAGTTGGGATCGGCTTGAGGATAGGGTCCTGGTGGGATCAGAAGAGATCCAAGAAATGGAAGAGAAAATGAAAACAATAAGACAAAGGATTAAATAAGCACAAGATCGACAGAAGAGTTATGTCGATGCATACAGTGTCGACCGTAGTTATGAGTTTGGCGATCGAGTCTCCTTGCGGGTTAAACCACATAAGAGTTCGATCAAGTTTGGAAAGGGAGATAAATTCTCTCCGAGGTTCATGGGACCCTTCGAGATTATAGAGAGAAAGGGGCCCATGGCCTATCAACTAGACTTGCCTGATTCTTTGAGGCGTATGCACGACATTTTTCACGTATCTGTTTCGAGACATTATATTAGTGATCCTTCACATGTTATTGACATGAGTTCCTTGCAGGTATCAGACAAGGGGGCTCTCAAGGCTGAGCCAATACGCATCCTGGATCATCACGTTTGATAGCTATGGCATCAAACAGTAGATCAGGTCAAGGTCCAGTGGGACAACTATAGTCCTCACTCAGCGACCTGGGAGGATGCATATGGTATGCGCCAACAGTTTCCATCTTTGTTTGATAGATAGACTTATAATACTGTGATGCACATTATTTCGGCACTTATGCTGTGAAACTTCAGGACGAAGTTTAGACCAAGAGGGGGTGTATATAACATCCCGATCTTGCACACTGAGCGAACTTATTCTTTGAGGACACTTTCTCGCAAGTGATCTAGATTATTATGCTATTAAAACATTGATTTTGATTATGAGGCGTTATGGGTTGATGTCATGTTGTTTTACTGCATTGACATAGACAGGTTCTATTGACTCGGTTTTACTAAGTGTGTAGGATTTCATACCTAGAGGGTGAAGAGGCATCGATGGAACCCCTTGGACACCGGATCGAGTCGAGGAGTGAACTATTGGGGTTTGATTGTTTTATATGTGATATTAGTGCATCTTATTACATGATATGACTATGGATATATTTTTGACATGATTCGTTGATGATGCAGGATGATGATAGCTTGCCGACCAAACTCACATGTGGAGTAGAGGGGTCACGCAAGACTACCAGATATGTTGAGGGAGAGGTGTGGGCAGCAGCCCTACCACCGCCTACTAGCAATCCCACCGTGGCTCGAAATGTAGGTTAACATTTACCTAGTTTGAGAGGACCCACGATGTCATGAGGGAAGACTTTGGCAGTCGCTCACGATGATTCTAAGGGGCACACAATAAGGCGGGGGCCTTATTCCTTAGAGGTCTTTAGTCTCCCACAAGTTCACTTGGCGGAGTATTGACTTCAGGGGTTTTGATGTCTACCAAGTCAGTTAAGAGGCGAGTAGCACCCTTGGAGCACGTGGTGCATCCTAAAGGGCACGTCATGCAACAAAACTAGAAAGAGGCAAGTGGCACCCTTGGAGCACATGGTGCGTCTTGAAGGGCATGTCGCGCAAGAAAAATGGAAAGAGGCGAGTGGTACCCTTGGAGCACGTAGTGCGTCTTGAAGGGAACGTTGCACAAGGGAAACAGATGAGGCTAGTGGCACCCTTGGAGCACCTAGTAAGTCCTGAAGGTCACATTGCGTTGTTAATGGTAAATGAATGAACCTAGATGGCCTTAGGAGGAATAACGTGATAAGAAATTAAAAAAAAAAATTCCTAATAAATTGTCACCCAGCACAAAAATTAAAGTCTAGGTCTAAATTATACTGGTGGTAAAAATTTTCTATCCTTTTAAAAATAAATAAATATATATATATATTTATAAAAATAAAAATAAAATAAATAATGATGATAATCTTCATTAATATTGTAAGAAGAAGTGACTAAGCAATTTAATTGATTCATAAAAATCTATTGGGATAAAAATTAAAAAAAAGGGGGAAATAATTGTTTTCTTATATTATGATAATTTAAAATTTATTAATTAAAAAGGGAAAAGGGAAAAATTTAATTTCTACACTTGCCAAATTGAGTTCTAAATGAAAAGGGGAAAGTGGGAAATCTAAAATAATTAGGAAACTAAGAAAACAGGGAAACATAAAAAGAAAAGAGAAACACAAGGGAAAAATCGAAAAGTCAAACATAGTAAGGGATCTAACATTTAAGAAATTTCTAAATTAACTCAACTAGTAAATTGGTAATGGGGAAAGTCATTAAAACTTGTAAGGGAATATGGGGACACCTAGGAGAAATTCTAGGATTGAATTTAGGTAGAATTTTGGGAAGGTAAAGGAGTTTGAAACTCTATATAATGGAGGGAGGAGAAGGAGGAAGGCTATGTTCTGTTTTCTTAACATTATGCTGCAGAAATCTATACTTGATTGACTTATCTTGTGGGAGTTGGGATACCCATCTCGGTGAGAAGTGGTAGCTCGACCTTGTGAAATGAGCTGGGAGCTAGTTGAATCTCTGGATAGTGTGCATGGCCCCTTTATGGATCAGGGGGATAAGAGGGAAGAAGAGTACCCCTAACATTGGCTGGGAGGTATGGGTGAAGTCTCATCGATCGAAAAGCGGGAGTAGAACAAAACGCGTAGGACATCAACTCGGAGAGGGCGATTGGGAAACAATACATTTTCTTTATTTTTTCATGGTAGATTGTAGTATGATTTATGCCTTGGATCTGCATGTTTAATTGGGTAAGGAAATTGATTGTCTTAGCATTCTAGTTGATGACTAAATTCAGGGATGATTTTAAGGATGGAAATTTATTTTAAAATGTAGAAACCTTGGCGAATATTACTAATCCTTCATATGCCAACTATAAATTATTGGAGATATTTTTTTAAAAATATTCAAATTTCTAAGGATTTTATATAGTTTTTATAAAATTTTGGCGATTTTTGAGGTAAAATGATTTTATCCTATAGGATTTGGGCGAATCATTTTTAAAATAGCGAATCTCATTTTTGGAAAAACCATGGAAAATTAGCCCATGAGCGAAATTTAGCCCCTAAAATCATCTATGACTAAATTTTTCCATAGCCTTTAGCTCGATGAGTGATTAATTCCCATGGCCTTCGACTCCTGACATGTCTTGACCGCCCTTGGGTGTATTGATTTGTGATGATTGTGGTTTTTTTTGCCTTTCGTTCCTAGCTCATCAATCCTTGCCTGAGCAGTAGGCTAGGAGCCTGATCTATGGTCGTCTCTTCAATGTTAATAGAAAAATGGATCTCAACGCCCTTCTTTTCTGTGCGTGGATGATGAGCGAAGGACGTCCCTTTCAGTCCTCTACCTCCATTATTGTCCTTGGATGATTGTTTGACTTGCGTCATCTAGCAAAGACCTATGTGTATGGATTATCTTGTGTCCTTGTTGGTTTTTCTCTGCGCCTTGAATGATAGAATCCCTGCTATCATTTCAATAAATTTTCCTATTGGATCCTTGCGTTTCTCTTACTGTTGTCTGCGTTGTATTGGTATTCTAGCAATGGAAAAATGATTTGATTTCCTGTCTGCATTTTTGTATTGGTATCCTGGAATGGAAAAACGTTTTTATTTGTTATTCCTGTCTACGTTGTATTGGTATTCTGGCAATGGAAAAATGATTTGATTCCCTATCTGCATTTTTATATTTGGTATCCTGGAAATGAAAAAACATTTTTGTGTTATTCATGTCTTCATTGTATTGCGATCCTAGCAATGGAAAAACAAAATCATTTCCCTTTTTGTGTTTTTATAATTGGTATCCTGGTAAGGGAAGGGTGTTTTGGTCATTCCTGTATGCGTTTGCATTTGGCATCCGGGCAATGAAAAAGGGAAACCACGATTTTTCCATTTAAAATGTGTTTGAGATTGTCGTTGAAGTGCCCACGTTTTTTCTTTTAAAAGTTGACAGAGATTGTCGTTGAATGCCCACAATTTTGCCTTTAAAATGAGACTGAGATTGTTGTTTAAATGCCCACGATTTTGCTTTTAAAATGAGACTGAGATTGTTGTTTAAATGCCCATGATTTTTCTTTTAAAATGAGACTGAGATTGTTGTTTAAATGCCCACGATTTTTATTTTAAAATAAGACTGAGATTGTTGTTTAAATGCCCACGTTTTGCCTTTTAAAATGAGACTGAGATTGTTGTTTAAATGCCCATGATTTTTCTTTTAAAATGAGACTGAGATTGCTGTTTAAATGCCCACGATTTTTCTTTTAAAATGAGACTAAGATTGTTGTTTAAATGCCCATGATTTTTCTTTTAAAATAAGACCGAGATTGTTGTTTAAATGCCCACGTTTTTCATTTTAAAATGAGACTGAGATTGTTGTTTAAATGCCCACGATTTTGCTTCTAAAATGAGACTGAGATTGTTGTTTAAATGCCCACGATTTTGCTTTTAAAATGAGACTAAGATTGTTGTTTAAATTCCCATGATTTTTCTTTTAAAATGAGACCGATATTGTTGTTTAAATTCCCACATTTTTCCTATTAATTGTGACTGAGTTTGATGTAAATAACCACGGATTTGCCCAAAAAAATTGACTAAGTTTGATGTTGAAGGGACACAAATTTGCTATTTAGAATGTTGACTGCGTTGACTTTTGAATGACCACAAGTTGATCATTCTGCAGTTTGTATTGTCTTCTTGTTCACCTTCAATTTGAGTGTACCCAGCCTTTTCACTTCCAAACATTAATTGCTACAGCCATGTTATTGGTCAAATTAATTGCTATGTAACTGCCATGTTAATTTCCAGGCTAATTTCTACAACAATGCCAAAGGACAACAATTTCCTTCTTAATATTAATTGCCACAACAATGTCAATTGCTACAACAATGTTAATAGTCAATAATTATCTTCTTAATGTTATAGACAACTAGTTATTTTTGGTACAATTATCTTAGATAGACGACATGTGTAATTTAATTGATTACAAGTGTGATATTGTAGCATTTTACATTGATGTGGCTAATGTAGTTATATATTGCCATTTGATAGTTAGATGGTAATTTTGGGGATTACTTAGAATTACCCTTTTAGATGGTGATTAATGGTTAAATGAGTTTAGGAGTATTGACCAAAGTATATATTAATCTTGCTAAATTAAATTGTAGTTAATGATTAAATCATAATGCAACATTGCCGAACTGATTTGTAATTGAGGTTATTTCGATTGAAATTAATGCTTGATTGTATTGTAGAATTGTCGATTGATTCGAAGGTGATGTTATTTAGATTGAAAGTAACAGATATGGTGTAAATTAGAATGGCCGATTGGATTGTATTAATTGTTAATCAGTTTATAAGTTAAAGACTAAGTTATAATTTAGACTTGCTAAATTTCGATGGATACTCAATGTCAAAAAAAATTTGTAACTGTTGACTAGTTTAGACTTGATGAATGGGTTGGGTGGTTGAGAAATCCATGACTTCCCTGGTAGTCATTCTCTTGTGTCTCGTCTACCTTTTTTGTGGGGTGTGGGTATAGTCTCCCTGTCAGTATTCGACTCCTAGCGTGTCAGATTTTTCTAGAGTCCTTGGCCCAGATAGGATGTGTTGCGCCAAGGTTATTAGTGCGTCTATCACTTGGGGATGACATGATTCCTGATGAGGGGATCATGGTATGCCCTATTTGGATAGCGGTGAATGATAACTTGGTCAGAGTCGGTGCCTTTCATGTGAGTGTTGTCGAGCGTTGTAAGTTTGTTTTTGCGCATGGGTTTAACGCCTTCAGGCGTTTGGTTCACATGCCTTGAGGTTCTAGTCTTTGTTCATCAAGGTCATTGTGTCGGGAGGGGTATCTTGTCCCTTGTCTTGTAGGTGTGGTCCTGTTGTGTGGGGCGGGTAGTCGTTTCTCCTTGTTTTAACGCATGTTTCACCCCATTTCTCCTGTACTGGTGTGTTGAGTCATAGTTTCCTGTTTCCTAGGTTGCATGCTTCTTTTTATCATTTGTGGTGTGGTTAAACTGTTTTCTTCATTGCCTTCTTGCCTCTTGATTCTTAAAAAAAAAAATGAAAAAAAAAAAACAAATCGCTTGTGGCCTTAACGAAGGGGACGTGGCACCTTAAATAATTCCAAGTACCATTGTTTATATTCAACATACAAGTACTTTGAAAGTTATATGCATTTAGGATTATTTTTTGTACCAATATTACAATCTTCTATTTAATATAATTGTGGTTGTACAGAGGGTTTTATAGTAATAACATTCTGATAAAAAATTCTTTCTAAAGGTATCAAACCCTTAGTAATTTGATTGTTTTTTGACAATAACATTTTATGATTCACAATCATATTTTGAAATTGTTCTTTTGTTTGATTTTCATCTTGCAACCAATACTTATCATTTTTGTCTTCTTGATTGTTGTGTGTTGTAGAGAATTCTTCTATCATTTCCAAGAATTGTTTTATTTGTTGATCATCCTAAAAAAACATGCCAATTTTTAACATTGTCAGGAATATAAGGTCTATGTCTTATTTCTATTTCATATTCTAGTTTTGGAACACTATGTGGTCTAAAAATACTAGCTGCAACTACCAAGGAATCTACTTGTTGATTATGAATTCTTGGTATGGAATGAATATCAAAGGATAGAAAGAATTTTTCAATTAGATCACGTACACAATTCCTATAAGCTCTCATCCTAGGATGTTTTTGTTGATAAATTTTCTTAACTCGTTTGACGATCAATTCAACATCACCATAAAATACCAAATGTTTAATTTTCAATTTTATTGCTATTTCCAAACCCAAAATCAAAGCTTCATATTCAAAAACATTATTTGTAGAATCTGTCTCAAACTACCACCTAAAAGAGAATAAAATAGTGTTATTACCTGAAGGTGAAATAAACAAGATTCCAACTCTGAGTCTTTCCCAAGAGGAATGTCCATCAAAGTACATTTTCCACATTCCCTCATAAAGCTTATGTTAATCCAAATAAATATTTACATTTTCTGTACACATTTTAGATTCATTATTTACAGATAAAATACAGGATCCCAATTCTTGATATTCACAATAAATAAGATAGTTTTGGGGATGTTTTGGATCACTAACTGTGTATTCCAATTTTGTTTCTCTATATAGTCTTCTAAATTATCCTCAAAAAATTGGGATAATTGCATAAGTCATGTCTAATTGTAATGATCCACCCAATTTCACACATCATTATCTTGACAGTACATACCATAATTAGGAGGTACATCAACAATAGCTACATCCATCATTATAATTTTTACTGGAATTTGTGCAAGATTGACTATCACGTATTTAATCATTCCTAAGCATTTAACTTTCCTCAAATCAAATGAATAAATATCTCGGTAAGGTCTAATTATTTCCAGTCCTAATTTTTCCATAATTGATTTTGGCATAAGGTTGTGAGATGCACTTGAATCGAGCATACAATTGTGTAATAAATGATCATGAAAAATTAGAGTGACATAAAATGGCGCTATTGAATCTCCTGTTTCTTCAATATGTGGACCAAACATTATAGTAGGGTGTTTCTCTTGTAAATTAATTGTATTAGCTTGTACTGTAGGAACTAAGAAATCAATAATTTTTTAAACTTGTTTATTGTACAAAAGATTCTTTGCTAATTCAATTAAAGCAACATGGATTTTAATCTTACTTAGCTCATATTCTAAATTAATGGCATTGCCAAGATTTTCAATTCCCTATGTTCACCTTCTATTCTTTTAGCAGATAGCCTATCAGTTTTTTAATTAGAAGCAGAAGCCTCTTTAGATTTATCCTTTGTAATGACTTTCTTAGGTTGAATTTGTTCATTTTATTTGTTTGCATTCTATATGGGCCTAAGATCATATTTTTTTATGCAGTTTAGCTTGTAATAAATATGATAAAATCCTATATTGAGATGATTGTATATCTATTGGATTATGATTATCCTTTTCATTAAAATTTAAGGATTTCTCATATCCATCTTGGGTCATATATGTTTCTAAGAGTTCACCTTCTAAATTATTCATTTCTTCATCAATATCTTCAAATTCTCCTTCTTCAATAGTATCATCTAACATATTATCATTTTTTAAAGGAGCTTGAATGGGTTGTTCATTATTTTCGATTCTCTCTTTTAAGAAATTGAGGAGGATTGTTAAACTGTATTTTGAATTGATTTGGGTTCCTGTTTTCCTCGGGCCTTGTTATTTCAAATTCCATCCTCGCTAATTTATTGGACAAGTCTTTAATGATTTTGGACATCTCTTCAATTTTACTATCCTGAATATTTTTGGATTTTCCTAATGGTCCAACCTATTGTTTTTGTTTTCTATATTATCTTACACCACTTTTCGTTTTAATTTTAGTTTTTCTAGAAGTGATCGTATTAGACTCAATTTCCACTGCATCATATTTCATTTTTGTTAAAGTTGTGGATATCCTTTTTGTTAGTAATAAGGAAAAATCAAGATCAAAAGAGCCTGCAAAAGTAACTTTTGTATCTGTTTGCGAGGTTTTAACATATGTTTGTATTTTGTTATAAAGTTTATTAAATATTTTAACAAAATCGAAGAAAAAATCATTAACTTAATTTTTTAAACTTCCAAACTCAGTCAAATAATACAAATGGTGCTTCTTCTCTCCCCATTGCCTAAGGAAAGCAATTTCTAATGCATCCTAGGAATCTAAAGAATTCAAAGGGAGTCCCTTAAACCAGGTTCTCACTACCCCTTAAAATGCTTGGAGGAATAGCCTCATATGGACATCCTCATGTTCAAGTCCAAAATTGTCAGAAAACTCATCAAAAAAGGCTATGTGTTCAATTTTTGTAATTTCACTTTATCCATTAAATTTTGGTAACATTTTCAGATAATTATCAATAAAATTATGTAAATTAACATGAATATTCAAAGGGGAATATCTAGAAATAGCTATATTGAAAACTCTTGGTGGAGGAGGAGGGGGTGGTTGTTGTTGTGGTATTTTCCCTACCATAGATAGGTAATTAAGTATCATCTGAGAATTTTTCAGGAGGAAGGGGATTGAAATAAGTCTTGAAATGCTCTTCTTCTTCAAGAGGTAATTCTGGAAAACAAATTTGAGGGATTTCTAAAAGTTCCTTTTTACGAATTAAGAAGGAAAACTTCAAGGATGTAGACCAAGCAAGAAAATTTTCAAGAGATTCCTTTGGGGAAAGGTTTGGAGAATTATCAAATGAATATTTAGGAGAAATGAATGGATAAATTTTAGTGGAATGAATTTTGGAAACTACACTAGAGTCTTTAATACAAAGTTCAATATAACTTTCAAGGAATAATTGAATGAAATCTGTTGTGGAAACAATCAAAGGTGGTTTTGGAGAACTTGGAAGGGGTTCCTTGGGAGATGAAAAAAAAGATGGATTTGAAGAGTTTGTAGGAGATTTTATTGAAGGATCATTTGGATCAATAGCATATTTTTCTTTTGATTTAGGATTAATGGAAGATGAAGGCTTCAAATGGATTATATGGAGGGAGGAGTAGTGGGTCTAAGTTTAGGATTTTTCTTAGACAATAGTCTTTCATGATTAGTTACTAGTGTTATTTTCTTAGGATCTAGGTGAGCCCTTGAATTTTTATTTCCTGATGCTAGGATTGAAAATATGGAGTCACCAGGTGAATGATTCCATCATTTCCAAATCTTGTTCACCATCAATGAGTAGGTTTTACTATATTCTTTCCCAGGGAAATTATATTTCTTAAATTTGATCCACAGGAAGGACGCCACAAATATGTTTTTCCTGAGATTGTTCAAGGATAGGGAACACTATCAAGGCATATCGATACAATTTATAAAATTGTTTATAAAATATTTCGCCCACATTTTTAATTTGATATTTTAATAATTGATTACTAGAAGTAAAAGAGGTGTGATTTCATTCATCAAGTTACTTCAAATTTAATAGCATGAATAGAAGAATTGAGATAAAAGAAATTGAAACAACAAGAAATGTATTTAGTAAAGAAAAATATTACTTCCTTTTCAATAGAAGAAATAACAATCAATCTTATCTATATTATGAAACTGCTTGAAATAAAGAATTCATTTAAATAATAAAGATAATTAAACCAAAATATAGGTCATATTTCAGTTACAGTAAAATTGAGGAAGTATATACTTAGATCGATGCCTTTGAATGAGTGTTGCAGTGAAGGTTGTGTTAGCACTCTGTAAATCTATTCCACTGAATAGACAAATGACAGAGGTAATTGTTCCAACCAGCTTTAGAGATGAGGCACTATCCTACTCAACTCAGAGAGGGCTCTCTCGTGTCACTTGA
>JASDQU010437302.1:37628-56389 GCA_032191745.1 Picea mariana | reverse complement strand
AAATGAAGATGGCATTTGGGCTATGGAGTCAGGAATGAAAAATAAATTGTCAAAACATGAAAATATCAAGAGGGAAAGGCTAAATGAGGCAATGAGTCTGAGTTTATATCTGAAATTTGTAAGGCATCAGAGGAAAAAGAAACACATAACTTCATCATAGCATATTTAAAATGAATTCTGAATTGGTTAAGAAGAAATAAACATAGTCTAAATTGCTAAGCCAAGAGCATCGCAATGACGAATTCTTGGTTTTTGTCTCTCCAATTTAGACAGAAGGAAGTGTAAATGAAATATAAGATTACAGGAAATACATACTATGAAAGAAAACAAGACTCATATCACCGCCAGCTAGAATATTTTCATAAACAGTCCAAAATTCGCTTCTGCATTTATATATTCATTCTAGCCCCAAAATTTACAAAAGTCTTTCTGCATAGAGGGAAGGCTCCTCTTTTCTCCATCCTTTCTATATCCTCGAGATAATATATATATAGAGGAATTACTAGTGGAATTCAAAACGCTTAGACTTCCCCATAATTCTAAAATAGAGATAAGTTACAAAAATGAATGATTTATTATAACAACTATCCTATTTTAAAGGAACCATTAGAAATAGGTATGTCATGTATGGGGCCTCCATCTGTCCAAAATTTGCTAGAATGTACTTGATCCTACTTGAGAATTCGTTTCAGATTGGCGATTTCCTCTTTCAAAGTGATCAACCAAGCGAGTTGATTTTCTCCGATGCTCTCTGATGCTCTCCATTGTCTCGACTTTTATTGTTGTTCTCTGTCATTTTCTCTGCTTCTTCTTCACTGCCTTCTTGTATATTTTGTTCACGTGTTCATTGATGACTAGGTCCCTCATAACAGGGTTTAATCTGATCCTCGAATCTGATTGAGTTACGGGTTTCGTATGAAATTTGGTTGCTAATATCTGCGCAACCCACCTTTCTTTCTCACTTATTGGTAAGCTTGACACATTAGTTGATAACCCCATTGCACTGGACATTGTTTGATTGACGTTATCCATATATTCCGACCTTGTAGAGGCCACAATTTTGTCTCCCTTAATTATACAAAACTCAAGAAATCAATCTATCTTGATATTACTCCACTTATGCATGGGACGACAATTTTCAAGAGAAGAATAATGCCACCCATACTTGAATATCGGTAGTTATCAAGTACCAATCATTAATCACTGACAATATTACATGCAGACATGTTGATTTACCATGCTCAACCAATCCATTTCAAATGATTATCCTTTGAGTTCGTTATCCGACGATGTTCCCTTGACATTGCATGGTCGTGAAGTACCTGAATGAGTGGCGTGCAGTGATTTCACTAGCCATCTCTTTCCTCTACATGAATCATTGATTTGACGTATTAGAACACGTGACATCGAGGATTTTGAAAAAATGGTTTTAGGTGGATCACCTTTCGCCCCGACATATCTCTGAGGGTGCTACGCGTCTACGACTGACACCAAGGTGGTTTTCCCTGGCTCGCCCCCGATCAGTTAAGTCTCGCGCTGCTTCGTCGCCCGATATGGGTCCCAACCATTGATCCGGGCTGCTCCAAGATCAACGGTCCTTAGGATTCCCTCCTTCATGATCCCATCATATTTTTCCATATCGCCACCATATATGACCTGAGCCTCCAAATAACACCATGTCTCTACACTGATTTATTCACCTGCTAAATTTAAACTTAGATTTGAAGCATGATCGTCATGGTGATAACATAGGCTCCAACTGGGGATGTTATCCTCCCTATGAGGTAGCAAAGAAACACAGACCCGGTGGCTTCTTCATTGGGTTTCCTTCAAACGTGTGTGGCCATCCTGTTGCATCTTGGAGACTTAATCGTCAAATCTTAAATTGGCTTTTTATTGGATGCTGAAAAATTACTGCTAGGATTTAACTGTACACACTACTGGAAAACAATGCTTGATCAACGAGCTTATTCGCACACTCCTACCTACCGTAACTGATGAAAAATGATTGTCAATCAAGTGAAATCATAATCCCAATGTAGCCATGACAACATTCTATCCATCGTTTGTTTCCTTTGTACTTGCTTGTTAAAAAACCCTTCTGCTAATGATTCATTCAAAATTTTATCTATAAGTCCAATTGTAAAATTTTTGAATGGCCTGGATTTTTCACTCCCTCCAGTAGGATCGCAAATGGATCCTCTAAGATATGCATAAAAAAATCATCACATTTCACTCCTTCCACTGCATTTATGTTTTTAGGTGTTTCAACTTGTTGACTTTTATCAAAAAACTGGAATTTTTTTTGAGAAGGTTGGTAGTAAAGATTTCTTGAGTCATAAGGTAACCATGGTAGGAGAAACTCATATAATGTAAAAGGACTCACATCTGATACAGACATTGATTTGTTGCAGTCCTCTATTATTGGTGAATTCTGATTATAGACCTTCTCCATATAATGTGTCTTGGGATCATGAATTATATGAAAAAATGTTTCCCTTTCAGGAGTCAAGACAAAAAAGTAAACTTCCTCCACAAGTGTTCCCTCGTTGCTTGGAGTCTTCGTAGGTGAAGTTTGAAAATATCCATCCATGTCTAGGATTTTTAGAAATAGGGTCACTACGTCATTTTCAAGGGAAGAAAGGCAACCTTGAAATACTTTGTCTTGTTGGGAATGTTGTTTAACATCTGCATTAGTTTTAGGAGAAGAAAAATGACCTTCAACAACAATTTCTTGATCAAATTCTTCTTTAATCTGATATTTAAGCGCAGGTTGCCACTCCAAATTTTCCAAGTAATGATTTTTCAATGCATGTGAGTGTAGTTGGTGTTATTCAATGATAACAACCTTTTCATGTAATACAATACTACTATGAATACAGTCATAACTCCCTGTTTTCTCTGAAGTCTCATGATTCTCTCTTAACCATTCAAAGGAAGAAAAACATAAGGGGGGAGAATTTTTATTTGTAAGTCCATTGCTTTCTTCACTTTCAACTTCATGCTCGGATGCTTTTTGATTTGAAACACTATTTTGTTTCAACAGTTTGAATGAGGGAAAACACAATGACAAGGTTCTTTTACCTAACTTAAAATCTTCTTCATTTTCTCCAGTGTTGTCATAGGTACATTTCTCCATCTCTTTGGATTGTTGGACATGCTCATTTTCATCTTTGTCTTAGATCAATTATTGCACCTTTGAATTGACAAGGTCTTTTACAAATTAAGGAACAGGGTCATCAAGCACCTAAGAAAAGTGCTCCAATATCTTGTAAATCTGTTTCGTTGGTTTGGTGTGACTTTGCATCAACACAGATTTTCTTGCTTCAACAATGATTTTAGAATTCTCTCTCAAAAATTTGAATGCAACAAAGCACAAGGGTAGAGAATTTTCTTCAGCTGATCCAATACTTTGCTTCTTGTAACTGTGATATGTAGGTTGATTGTATTGCTGAAAAAGAAAGTCTTGATCATGACAATCCTCTTCATATTTGTCATATATAGGAAAATCAACAGTTTGTGCAATGTCATCTAGTAAGAACAAACTGGGAACATAAACTTGTTCTTCAAAAAAATGATTTGTAAGCTCATCCTCTTGACTGTCTGTAAACGAATACATAAAATGATCATCCTTTTGCTTATCATGAGATGGATTAGGATCCTCTCTTTTAACAGGTGGAATATAAATTTTCTTAGAATCATTGACGTTGGAAATTGCAAGAGGACCTTTGGTATTTTCAAGTCTAGTCTCAGGATCCCAATCAACATGTTTCCTCTCATATTCCCTTTCACCTTCTTGGGCATTTGGTCCTTTATTTTGAATCTGTTCACATGCTTGGATGTTGTGTTGAATGTCCTGAGCATCGTAGAACATTTGTTGTAAGGACTTGGATCTTCTTTCCATAAAAAGGAGAGACAAATCTGGATGAAGAGTAGTTGCATAATGGAGCATGGAAACAACTTCAGTGGGTTGAATTTCTTTGGACAAATTGTAATAGATACTGGAAAACCTTCTACTGAATATAGAAATAGTTTCATTGTTCTTCTTTTCTAAGTTATAGAACTCTATAAGCTATAGATCCAAAGATTTCTTCTTGCCCCAAAACTTTAAAAATGCATCCTTCAATTCCTCACATGAGCTAATTGTCTCTGAATGAAAATGTTTAAACCAGTATTTGGTGTCTCCTTTCAAGGATTGAGAGAAGGCCCTCATACAAACATCATCATGGTCAATCTCAAACAAATCTATAAAATGCTCAAACCCTTGGATGTGTTTTTTCAGCTGAGATGGTATCAGGTTCCCCATCAAACATAGGTAGGTACTCGTAGTGTTTTGGGGGGAAATCATGAAGGATGTGGGGTAACTTTAAGATTCTGTACCTATGTTGGGTCTTGGAGGGTGTTGGATCAAGTGTCGGAGATGAAATATCAACCCTGGTTTCATGAGGCTCATCAACTTAGTTATGATCATTACATGGCCTAGATGGAAAATTTTCATCAAAATCAGTGATAAAATGAGGGGATGTTCGTGTAATTCTAAGAGGGGGATATATAATTTATGGATTGTCATGGTCATTATTTGCATGCAGTAAGTAAATAATAACTTTTCCATCATTTTCGAGAAAGGACCAGAGACAAATTATAAGAAATAGTAAAATGATCTGAAAAAAATCCCATTTTGAGCATTTGTTTTCTTTCATAACGCCTTCTCATACCTCAGCCATGGGGCATCGTCTTTCAGTGAATTTTCTGAGATGCATTATATATTTGAGTGGATTCGCCAATAATGTCTTGGGATCCAGATTTTGCATTGAGAGTGGAGTCACCATTGATGTTTTGGAAGCTGGATTCTTCATTGAGAGTGGAGTCGCCAGTTGAAATTTAAATTTTTGGATTCTTCTACCAGTGGAATCACCTTCAAACTGATTTTTTGATGTGTGGAGTCACCAGATCATGAATACAGCCAATATGTGGCTAAGTGTTTGCTTCTCTCAGACCTTAGAACTTAACCATGCCATTTTTCCCAAGGATCCGTTTTTTTTATTTCGCTCCCCGGCAACGACGCCAGAATTTTAACACTATGTAAATCTGTCCGGCTGAATAGAAAAATGACAGAGGTAACTATTTCAACCAGCTTTAGAGCTGAGGCACTATCCTGCTCAACTCAGAGAGGTCTCTCTCATGTTACTTGATATATCTATGGAAATTAGTGGCTAGATTTGGTTTTTTTTGGGGGGGGGTTGTCAAATAACTAAATAAATGAAGATGACATTTGGGCTATGGTGCCAGGAATGAAAAATGCATTGTCAAAACATGAAACTATCAAGAGGGAAAGGCTAAATGAGGTTATGATTCTGATTTTATATCTGAAATTTGAAAAGCATCAGAGGAAAAAGAAACATATAACTGCATCAGAGAATATTTAAAATGAATTTTGAATTGGTTAAGAAGAAATAAACATAGTCTAAATTGATAAGCCAAGAGCATCACAATGATGAGTTCTAGATTTTTGTCTCTCCAATTTAGACAGAAGGAAGTGTAAATGAAATATAAGATTACATGAAATACATACTATGAAAGAAAACAAGACTCATATCACCTCCAGTTAGAATCGTTTCATAAACAGTCCAAAATCTGCTTCTGCATTTATATATTCATTCTAGCCCCAAAATTTACAAAATTCTTCCTGCACATAGGGAAGGATCCTCTTTTCTCCATCCTTTCTATATCCTTGAGATAATATATATATATATATATATATATATATAGGAATTACTTGTGGAATTAAAAATGCTTAGACTTCCCCATGATTCTAAAATAGAGATAAGTTACAAAAAGGAATGATTTATAATAACAATTATCCTATTTTAAAGGAAATGTTAGAAATGGGTATGTCATGTCTGGGGCCGCCATCTGTCCAAAATTTGCTAGAATGTACTTGATCTTACCAGAGAATTCATTTCAGCTTGGCGATTTCCTCTTTCGGAGTGCTCAACCAAGTGAGTTGATTTTCTCCTATGCTCTCCATCGTCTCAGCTCTGATTTTTGTTCTCTGTCATTTGCTTTGCTTCTTCTTCACTGTCTGCTTGTAGATTTCATTTGTGTGTTCATTGATGACTAGGTCCCTCATATCATGGTTTAATCTGACCCCAAACTCTGATTCAGTTGTGGGTTCCGTATGAAATTTGGTTGCTAATATCTACGCAACCCACCTTTCTTTCTCACTTATTGGTAAGCTTGACACATTAGTTGAGAACCCCGTTGCACTGGATATTGTTCGATTGATGTTATCCATATATTCCAACCTTGCAGAGGCCATAATTTTGTCTCCCTTAATTCTACAGAACTCAAGAAATTGATCCAGCTTGAGATTACTCCACTTATGCATGGGACGACGATTTCTGGGAGCAGAATAACACCACCCATACTTGAATATTGGTAGTTATCAAGTTCCAATCATTAATCACTCACAAGATTACTTGCAGGCACATTGATTTACCATGCTCGGCTAATCCATTTAAAATGATTAGCCTTTGAGTTTGTTATCCGAAGACATTCCCCTGACATTGGATGGTCGTGAAGTACCTAAATGAGTGGCATGTGGTGATTTTACCAGTCGTCACTGTCCTCTACACGAATCATTGATTTGACATATTAGAACACGTGACATTGGGGATTTTGAAAAAATGGTTTTAGGCAGACCACCTTTCGCCTCAATGTATCTATGAGGGTGCCACATGTCTATGACTGACACCATGGTATTTTTCCCCAGCCTGCCATCGATCAGTTAAGTCCTACACTACTTCGTTGCTCGATATGGGTCCCAACCGTTAATCTGGGTTGTTCCAAGATCAACGGTCCATAGGACTCCCTCCTTCATGCTCCCACTATATTTGTCCATATCGCCTCCATATATGACCCGAGCCTCCAAATAATGCCATGTCTCTACACTGATTTAGTCACCTACTAAATTTAAACTCAAATTTGAAGCATTATTTCCATGGTGATAACAGGTTGTAAAAAATTACAACACTTATAACACAAATATTAATGGAAGATAATGATCGATGAAAACAAATGAACACAAGAAAGAATAAATACATGAACTCAAGAGATGAAATATAGGAATATTTTTCTCTTCTCAGAATGATAGTCTTTATTAAAATATTTATTCTTCACGGGAAAAATTCCATTTATAGTCATTCTGAATTGATATTTATACAGAGGGATCACAACATAAATTATTTTTCGATCCTATTTTTTGGATTTTCAAATATGATGAGATATTTGAATTCTTAAAAGGGTTTGATTAGATCAAATGATCTCTAGATTTATTCAAACATTTAAGTGAAACCTCCTCATTTTTTTAACTGAATGCCCCAAATTAAACCCACAATTATCATGACATAACAATCGTCAGATCTATACGATATGTCATCATGATCATTGATTTGATTTGATTGATCCCACATTCACCGAGAAATTCATTTATAGGAATTTATATAGCAAAGGATTTTGTTATTGGTTTACATTTAAGTGGATAGGCTCTAGAATATTGTGTTCATTGTAACCTTTTAGAAGTGGGACTAATATGCTTTACCAAATCAGCCTTACCTCGATGCACATAAACAAATTTATAAATTACCCTGCTTCTTGGTGATCTGACATGATGTGGCAGTGTTGATGTCATACTGGTCCCATGAACACGTGGTGACCTCTCATTGGCTTTGACATATGCTATATTGGAAATATGATGTGGAAAGCCACATGTTAATGCATGACATCAGGACGTCGAGAGGTAAATAAATTTCCATTCATCAAAATACCTTGCAGTGCGAGGTTCAATATGATGTCAATGATGGCGTATCGTGACATCATGACATCAGGATATTAAGAACTTCCTAATCTCAATAAATCTCATAGTCCATGGTATGTGCTAATGATAACCATTGTTGTGACGGTTTGATATCTATTGTCTATTCTCCACAAATGGACGCAGTGATGTTAAGCTGAAATCAATTGGACATGTGGTTGCTTCATATTGGTCCACGATGGCCCTGAGGTGGAAAAATGACATGACATGTGTCAACTAGTTTTGGGGTTTTGACCTATGTATTTGGGGGTTTCCCAATGTACATGTGGCACTGGTTGATTGGATACATCTGGAGCTACATTGACATGCCACGTGGGATGCTAATAGAGCACCAAATTAAGACTATAAGTAAAGTCCTTTGGAAGTAGTAAACTCTTGAGGTCCAAGGTTTGACATGATGTCATTATTGATGTCATATGTTGGGTCCTATGGATATATGTCGACCTTTTATTGGTGTGTGTTGGCACTGAAGTGGCAACTAAGTAGGACACATGTCACTTGGATCTATTGTGTTAACCCATGTACATAGTGGGTTTGATGACCCCATGTGGAAACTGCAGGTTGTTCATGTCAGTGCTTCGCTATCATGTTATGTGGTATCGAGACTTTGTATTGTTAATGATTAACCATCCAGGAGGTTGTTGGCCCGACATGGTGTGGCATTGAGACTTTAAACAAAATCTCTGGGATCCATGAAAGGAAAGAGATCGTTGATCCAGGTGCATGAAAAGATGGGGGCCTCTTATTATTCTTTCTATCTCTTAATCTATGATTAACCTGCATGAAAATTCATTATTAGTATAACACAAAAACTTAATTAAAACTTAATTGTAAGATAAAACTAATACTACAATTATATTTCTATAATAATAATACTATAATTATATAAAAGGTAAAACCTAATATATAAAATAAAAATTAATACAAATTAAAATAAGAAAAATTAAACTAATAAATTAAAATCAAGTTAAAATCTATACTAAGAAAAAAATTAAGAAATAAGCCAATATAAGACTCAAAATGCCTATTTTAATAAAAAAAAATTGAATTTTTATTTAAAATTTTAACCTATGTTACAACAAGTTTGTTAAGCCCCATATAAAGCCCTCATGTTATGTATAAAACCCCTTATTAAGCCCTAGATATTGAATTATTGCATTTCTAGTAGGTAGGATAGAACCCTCCATTGCACCCTTTCATCATAATTGTGCCCCTTTGTCTCCTATAAATATATATATATATATATATATATATATATATATATATATATATATCAATGGGATCTAGTACTAGGCTCATCTTATCTAATCTCTTATTGTATTCTTAAGTGGATATATTTTAAAAGGAGGTTTTCCCCCTCGAAGTAGACTATAATTATTGATTTTTTATCATTGTTAAGGCATTGGATCATAACATTTGGAATCAAAGCTCATTAATCCTAGGGTTTTTTTTCTCCAAGAAAGTCATCTTAGAAATTTTTCTATAACGTTTGTTATGGGATGATTCAGACCGTGAAACTTGGAGTTTATTTAGAGGGAATATCAAGTTATCGGTGGTAGCCATTTCAGCATCTGGGTCGACATACTTTCAGAGATACACCCTATGGAAGATAGCATATTTGAATAGTCTTATTAACTAGTCACAAACATGTGCTTCAGGTAAAACAATCATATCTTCTTGAGTGAGCATATGAAATGAGGGCGACCTCTTGCATTGGAAGGAGTACAATATTTATTATTTCTCGTACAAGTTTCATATTTGGATACCAAACATTTTCCGTAGGGAACATTGTACAAGTTTGATCTCCTAGAGAGGCCAAAACTTAGCAAGGTGTGGGGAATTTACCCTAACTTCCACTTGGCACATCCAATTTTGATCTGACTTGTGAATTGAAGAGAAGAAATTTCATAGTACTACAGGTCAAAATATTAGACTAAAAGAGGATAAAAATTCATAAATACATTAGAAGGAATGTCAGCCAGGAGGACATACTCCAAATTAAGGGCTAAAAAGGTACATAACTTACAATTGGCATAAAGTTTTATTGAAAGATCTATTTTTTGTGATTCAAAATTTATAATAAAGAGGGGAAAGGGGAGAATTATTATTTTCTTACATGGCTTCAAATGATCCTCCAAAATTTACTTCACCACCTAAACCTCTAGAAGGATCAACCATGGCTTAAGATGGAATCAATGATATTTATCGTGAGAAGGAAAAGACGATCACTGAAATGGAAAACAAGATCGATAATAAGATGAATGAGAATAAGAATGAGATGAAAATAAATATGAAATCAATGGAAAATAAGATGGAAGAAAATAAAAATGACATGAAAAAGAAGATGGATGAACATAAGAAAGAAATACATAAATCTATGAAGGAATTGCAAAATTCCATGTATTCTCTGATCATTCGAACTCTAGATGATAAAGTCCCTAAAGATTATATCAAAATTAGAGGAATCCATGAAAATAAAGGTAGTATTCAGGTCGAATACCATTCCGACAATAAGTAATTCTCAAGTGTATTTAAATCTAATAGTGGAGTTAATTACGCTGGGGGTAAAAAATTCAACCTTCCAAGATTGAATTAAAGAAGTTTGATGGAGCAAAGGTATTTACCTGGGAAAACCAAATAGAGAAATATTTGTAACTACATAATATTATGGATGATAACAAAAGGATTCACATAGAAACTTTGAAATTTGAGATACAACCATATCAATGGTACCAATGGATAGTAAAAAGGAAGACCCATTTTTATGATTATACTTGGGGTTTATTTACAAGGGACTTAGAAGAACAATATGGAAAAGTTTGGGAATATGACTACTTCAGTCAATTGACTAGAATCAAGAAAATAGGGGATATTGAAGATTATAATTCATAGTTTCAAGTATTGGCCACAAGGATTGATGACGTAAGTGATGAACAATTGTTGCAAGCTTACATGGGTGGATCAAAAATGAGATTTTCTCAAGACACCCTAAAAATGTTATGGAAGTTATGTAATGTGCTCATCATATCCAAGCCAATAATAAGGCTACACACAAGTCTACCATTGTTGCACACAGAGGGAGAAAAGATCGTTTTGGTGTTCATAAGAGAAGTGTACCTCAAATGACAAGGTTAACACCTCAAAAAATGGATGAAAGAAGGGGAAAATGACTATGTTTCTATTGTCAGAACAAGTATAGTAAGGGGAATAGATGCATTGAGAAGACATTATTCTACATATACTGTGCAGAGGAAGAATTTCAGGAATTGGAACCACCAAAAGATCCATATATATAAGAGACTACTCCAACAATATATTGTCATGCATTGGATGGAATCAATACACAAAAAATCCTCAAGGTACAAGGATACATCAAAAATGAAAAGGTAACCATATTGATTGATTCGGGTAGTGCCCATAATTACATCAATTACAAGGTAGAAAAAGATCTCAATTGCTTTGTATATCTCGCACCATAGTTTCAAGTAATGATTGAAGATGGAGGTACCATAAATTGTTCATGGAAATTCCATAGTATTAAGATGAACATGGGGGATTATTTTGTGGATAGCCCCATGATTTCCATTCAAATGGGTGGTGTCGATGTTGTATTAGGGTTCGAATGGTTACAATCATTGGGAACAATGGAATTTAATTTTCAAGATCTTTTCATGAAAATTTCCTCAGATGGCAAGAAAATAGAGCTTAGAGGTATCCAAGGGAAACCCTCTAAAGTGATAAGCTATAAAAGTATGGAAAAATAACTCAAAAAGGGACACCAAGGTGTAATTACATAGTTGTTCTCACTTTATGTTCAAACATATATATCCTATGCTCCATCAAATATCCAAATAATTATCAACAATCATTCCAAGGTATTTGGTGAAATTCCTAAGGGTCTTCCACCTCCTCGAGATCATGAACATGATAATCATTTACAACCAGGAAGTGTACCACCTAACATTAGGACTTACAAGTATCCATATGCATAGAAGAGTGAGATTGAGTGCATGATACAAGAAATTTTAGAGGCTCGCATCATTCAACATAGCCAAGGTTCTTTCTCTTCACCAATGGTGTTGGTTAAAAAAGAGGATGGTTCATGGTGTATGTGTCCATATTATAGACAACTAAACAAAACGATCATCAAAGATAAGTTTCCTATCCTTGTCACTGATGAATTATTAGATGAATTGCAAGGATCAAAATTATTTACTAAGTTGGATATTCCTTTGGGATATCATAAAATTAGAATGAGGTGGGAAAGCATTCCTAAAACAACTTTTAGAATGCATGAAGGTCATTATTAGTTTTTGGTTATGCCATTTGGTCTTACTAATGCATATTCAACATTTCAAAGTTGGATGAATTCTATTTTCAAACCCTTATAAAATTTGTGTTAGTATTTTTTTTATGACATACTAATTTACAACAAATATTTGGAATAGCATGTATAACATGTTGATAGAGTATTATAACTATTGGAAGAACAAAAACTTTATGCAAATCCTTCCAAGTGTTCCTTTGGGGTTCAAGAAGTGGAATATTTGGGTCATATTGCATCTCATGAAGTTGTAAAAGAAGAACCTAACAAAATTAAACCTATGAGGGAATTTCCAATTCCCAAAACCTTGAAGAAACTTAGAGGATTCTTAGGATTGTCAGGATATTATTGCATGGAGACCCCAAGATTATTGTAAGTGAAAGAGATCCAATTTTCATGGGAAATATTTGGATTGAATTTTTTTTCTTCTTTGGGTACTCAATTGGCTCATAGCTCATATTACCACCCTCAATTCGATGGGAAAGATAAGATTATGAATAAATGTCTAAAAGGATATCTTGATTTCTTTGCATCCGATAAAAAGACACAATGGTCAAGTGGTTTCCCTGGGAAGAATGGTGGTACAAAACATCCTTCCATACTTCATAAAAAATGTCCCCATTTCTAGAAATTTATGGATATTGTCCTCCATCCATCACATCACCCTTGAAATGGAATACAGAGGTTCAAGCAATGGAGGACCACATAAGGAACCAACAAGAGGTCCTCAAACTATTGAATGACAACTTATTTATGGAACAAAATAGGATGAAACAACAAGTAGATCAACATCATAGTGAAAGGGAATTTGAAGTGGGGGATTGGGTATTTCTAAGGCTGCAACCATATAAACAAATGTCCCTCAAGGAAAAAAACAAGGACAATAAATTAACACCCAAATATTATGGCCCCTATAAGGTTTTGCAGAGGATTGGAAGTATGGCTTACAAATTGGAGTTGCCTCCAGATTCACATGTACACCCAATATTCCATGTTTATTTCTTAAAGAAGGTCATCGGAAACAATATCCCAATCCAAACTATTTTACCAAAGATCAATGAAAAAGGGAAAATGATACTAGATCCAGAAACAATCCTTGAAACAAGAATTAAGGAGCTGAGAAATCAAGTAATTACAGAGTACCTCATCAAATGGAAGAATTTACTAGTGGAAGAGGTGACATAGGAAGATGCATTCTTCATACAGAAGCACACATGGCTAGTCAAGTGTTGAGGACAAAACTTGTTTTAATGGGAGGGGCATGTTAAGCTTGTGATAAATCCCCGTGTTATAGATAAAACCCCTTATTAATCCCTAGATATTAAATTATTAAATTTCTAGTAGCTCGGCTAGAACCCTTCATTGCACCCTTTCATCATAATTTTACCCCTTTGTCTCTTATATATATATATATATAGGAGAAGAGTGGTTGATCTAAAGGAAGTGTTGAAACCAAAACCACTATTTATAGAACCTTTTAATGATCCAACGCCTTAACAATGATAAAAAATAAATAATTACAGTCCACTTCGAGGGGGACACCTCCTTTTACGATATGTCCACTTCATAATACAATACAATATTATATAAGATGATCCTAATACTATATCTCATAGTATTAGGATCATCTTATCTAATATTGTATTGTATTATGAAGTGGACATATCGTAAAAGGAGGTTTCCCCCTCGAAGTGGACTGTAATTATTTATTTTTTATCATTGTTAAGGCGTTGGATCATAAAAAGGTTCCATAAATAGTGATTTTGGTTTCAACACTTCCTTTAGATTGACCACTCTTCTCCTCAATCATTGAAGACACTTTTTTTTCTAATTCATAGAATGCTCCAACACATTACATATATACTTATGCATTCTAAAATCACGAGGAGTGTTTAGGCCCTTAGTATCAAACTAACATATTTTTTCTCCTTTAATAATCACTCTAGATATTAATTATTATTTTTTTGTTTTTCATAGCTGCAATGGTGCATAGTGAAAAATTCCTTCAAAAGTGGACATATTGTGTTTCACCATATCACTTCCCCTACCTTATTGTTTTCAACTTGGGTAATTTCCCTAGAAGGATTCTGACTAAATCATTCACGATTTCCCTATTTTCAATGGGACCAATTTTTTCTTTATCATTTCCCTTGGATGGTACTTATTTTTCATTATTCATTGGCCTCTTTATTTTAGTATGCATAGGGGTAGCATTTTCTTTCTCCCCCCTTTTTTTTCAAGGATATTCTCTGCAATCACCATCTCCACAAGAGTCATTACTCTTGTTTTTAATTCCCATTTCTAAATGAAGTACAAATAGTCTTCTTGGTTGATGATGAGATATTTCTTGGGTAACTTTCCACAACCCCTTATCTTTAACAAATTATGGTCTCACCCTCTTCCCACTTTACATGTATTGTTTATCCACACGTTTATATTGTCCATTTTCATCAAGTCCCACTTATTCTTGATATTTGTGTGGGAATTTGAATTATTACTATATAAGAGACTTCAAGGAGATTTAGGTTATTTACCCTATAAATAGGTCCTAGTCCTTGTAGCATTATTCTATTATTCAAAATCTTCCCAACGATGACACCGTCATTTCTTACTTATCCCTCAATAATTTTAAACTCAAAGAAATGTGTACGTGTGTGTGTGTGTGCATGTGCGCACACACACACACACACACAAACACATACATACATGCATGTATGTATATATGTATAAACACACAAATTAGTAGTAACTGGGATATTTATATATTAAAAAATGTATAAGTAGAGTTGTAGAATAATTAATCTCTAGGTCTATTCCTAGTTGGCTTTGGATTTCTAACACAATTACTAGATCCTTTTTTGGAAAATACAGAAAATACTTATGTCCACAAAAAATTCATCCTGATATTTCTTACATGAGTAGATTTTGAAAAATTGTTGACATATTAAAAGAAAAAATCATTGCATGACTAAGTTGGATTGCAGGCTCAACTCTATGTCACCATTGACTGTGCTATTGAAGGATATTTTTCTACTTTACTACAATTGTCCAAGCTTTCTTTGTTTTTTACGAGGTCATTTCTATTCCTACTATTATCACTGGAAGTCACCCTTGGATTTCATTGAAGGTAATCCCAATACCATCAGAGTTTTACGTCATAGGTTGGTTTTAAAGAGGTCAAATGGGCGCAGACTCAAGATGATATCGTTTTAACTCAGAAAACTGGGACCAACATGCACGAGTAGGTGAGGTCTTGATCAACTTCAGTCAGTAAGTTGAGATTAAATGTGAGTAGAGGGAAGACTTAGTAAGAAATATGAACGAGACTACTATGGGCATTAGGCCTTACTGCAACTCAGAGAGGAAAAACTCAATACTCAAGAGCAATCTTGAGATCAAGCTTCAGACACTGAAATATGGTGCAAGAAACATAGTTACAACAACAATATGATCAAACCTTCATCACCCTGCAACTGAAATAGCTCGACTGGATCTTCCATGCCCGAGGGGAAAAGAAAAAAAAGGAAACTGATTAAAACTAGCTGCGATGCCACTATGATAAAACCTACATCACAACAACATAACTACCCTCGATTGGATCATCCATGCCTGAGTGTTCTAAAATAGTTGTTATAGAGAAATGGAAAGGAAGATGAATTTCATTAAAAATGAAGTCTCAAATATAGATACATAACCAGAAGAACCAAAGCTTCATCAAAACTTTACAATGTGGGATCCTAGCTCAACCATCGACCCTTACAAAAATATCCAGATGAATCCTATATAATCAGAACAATTCACCACTAACAATAGAGGCGTGCTCAATTCTTTGCCTTCAAGGATTTACATCTTCATTTTCTCTAGCAGAATGCGCATGCATTCTTCTATCAGACGGAAGCTTCTACTAGACACAAACATGTTTCAGTAGGAACCTGCAGAAGAACCGACTTTCTAATAGTCTGTGTTGGCTTTACACTCATGGGGGAGATGATGCTTCAACCACCTCCCTATATTTCATAAATTCTTCATCAAGATATGAACAAGCACAAGCCCACTTGGCACCTGGAAGACATGGTGGCCTCTCCTTTATCGCCTACAGCTTCACTGGTTGCTTGTAGGGGAGACAGACAGGTAGACGTGGATGGAGCCAAAATGTGGGTTTTTTAGCCCCTTTCTTTGCATTTTTTCATCTAGAGGCCAAACCCAAGGAAAACATCCCCCCTACAAGGATATGTGCTAACATTAGGCTCCATGGGGGATAGAGTCCTCCCTGTGAGGCTCTAAGATCTCCTTTGCAGTTCCAGTTTCCTTCTGCATTGGGCTATGGAGTCAATCTCAAAACACCCTGTTGAGGAATATAGGCCGATAAATAAAAAATGAAAACAAACATACATGGGCTCCATAGGAGCTTATTTATATATAGTCCTAGACGAATTGATTTTTACATGGTGCTAGGTGAAAGAAAATTTCCACCATAGCCATTCAAGTAACTTCCTGACTGGAAGTTCTTTTACTCTGTTAGTGACTGATAACATATGTTGCAACTGTGACAAAAAAATAGTTACATCCTTAAGCTTTCCTCCAAAGGCTGAAGTTGAGATAAATCTAGGAGACTCTAAGGAATGAAGGAAATGCATCTCCATGTACTCTCTGACAGACTCATAAAATGAGTGGAAAACTCCAGAAAATCTCTGATAAGCACAGGTGGATGAGAAGTTAATTCAGACTGACTAATCCCAGGTGGTTGCTCGTTGATAGGCTCTGGGAAGGCTATAAACTACACCTTCAATTGCTCCTCTTCTTCTTCATGGATCCCCCAAGGATCAGATTCATAATCATCATACACACAAACCATGAAAAAAATTTGTTCTTCATCTCCTTATCTAGGATATTCATCAAAGATGGGTTGCTCTCGGTCAGTATCTGCAACAAATTCTTCCTTGCGAGAAGGGATGCTCAAAACATATGATTTAGGGACAGAGATATCCTCCACATTTTCCTCATAAGAAAAACAAACAACATCTTCCTCAATCCCATATCCAGGAGAAATATCTAGTGCAGAAAACATTTGCTCATAGACATCAGAATTTTCAAAAGAGACATGTTGGTCTTCTTGAACATCTAAAAGAACAGATACATCTGAAATGATGTCAGATGTTTCTGTGCTACATCCATCATAATGAATATCATCCAACACCTCTAGACCTTCATAGAAAATGCTTTCCTCCACAGTAAAATCTTCATCACAAATATGGTTTTCATGGCTAGTAGAATCTTCATGAAACAAGGAAAAGTCATCACAACAGTTTTCATAAAGACACTCAACTGGAAAATAATCTTTACAAAACGAATTGAAAGCTGCATGAAAACCATGTAAATATTTGATGCTTGCAATGGGAAGAGATCAACACCAATCAGGAGCAGCTCCTTTCAATGAATATCTGAAAATAATTATATGAACATCTTCATGCACGATATGAAGCTAATGAATAAAATAGTGAAAAAGGAGCAAGTGTTCAACTAGTACCTCCCCTTCCTTTCCTTGAAACTTGGGAAGGCTACATTCCCATTCCTCTCTACTAGGTAGTGGGTTAGGGGAACCAACTATCTTTGAAAAATCACAGAAATAAAACCTCTGAGCCAAGATTTTGTCCATTTCGAACCAGTGGAGTCGCCAATCGATTCTTCAACCATGGAGTCACCAGGTGAATGATGTGCAGAATGAGTGTGTCTGGTCTTTGTTCACCATCAAAGACCAACTCTTATCATTGTGTTCTCCCTGGGAGCTGTAGTTGTAGCAAGAGGCAGCCACACTGAAATAGTGGACTCGAGACAATGGAGTCACCACAGTGGATTTGCCAGGTGAAAGCACAATCTTCAATATTTTTGATATCTGATGCACCTTCAGAATCAGAAGCTCATTGTCGTTCTACCCAGAGAAAGGTCTTCAATTCATTCCCTGACAACGATGCCAAAAATGTTAGCAGTGGAAGTCACCCTTAGATTGCATCGAAGGTAATCCCAGTGCCCATCAGAGTTTTACATCACAGGTTGGTTTTAAAAAGGTCAAATGGGCATAGACTCAATGTAACACCCTGTTTCCCCCAACTTGTAAATATATATATATCTGAATTGGCCAAGAACTATGGAAAACTCATAAATATGATTATGTGATGTAAATGGACCTTGAGGAAGAGGTCAATGAATGTGAATAACATTATGAATTTATTGCAGGACTGCTGAAGAGGGGATGTGCAGAAAAAGAGACCATGATGGCGGTGGAAGGCACCTGAAAAGGTGGAGTTAACTTCCACTGAGAATTAAATATCGTATTTGGACTCCACTGGCCCGGAGAACCAAAAGAGGCTCGCTGGCCCTGAAATTCAGTACCTTGCAGGCTGGTAGGCAGATGGCTTGATGAGGGATGGGATGGTGAACCGCCCATTCGTAGAGCCGTCAGGCCTGATCGACGCGAGGGTAATTGTGCCACACGCAACCTCGTGAGAGGACAAGGCATATGGCAGAGACGATTGAAAGGGCAGATGCGAGGGGAACTCTGGAAGT
>JASDQU010437301.1:12284-34660 GCA_032191745.1 Picea mariana | reverse complement strand
AACTTTTGCATACGATCTCCGTTTTAGGCGTGTGATAGCTCGTTGGAAAGGTATCGTCGAGGAGATTCATTTTGGGGCCTCAATGATGCCTTTGGCTATCATTGAGAACCTCGATCTAAAAAAACCTTCATTTAGGCCCTCAAAATGGCCCCGGAAGTTAAAACCTACTAAAAATAGTAAATCGCCAAAATTGCCAAAAAACTGTTTTGAGCCAGTCGAAAAAGGTGGGTGGCTACCAATATCCACCTAGATCATCTGCGGGAATGAATTTGAATAATTCTATAAGAAGTGCAGTATAGCAAGCTAGAAGACTACTCCATATACAACTCAACAAAATGGAATTGTAGAAAGGATGAACATGACGTTGATGGAGAAAGCAAGGTGCATGCTCAGTGGTGTTGGATTAGGGCAAGAATTCTGGGCAGAGGCAGTGGATATTTGGTTGCGATGGACTGGTAAGGAGCCTTCTCTCACACATCTTAAGGTATTTGGTTGCGATGCATATGTTCATGTTCCAAAGGAAAACATGAGTAAGTTGAATAAGAAGGCTGAAAAATGTATCTTTATTGGATATAAAGATGGTCTCAAAGGTTATAAGATTTGAAAACCAGAAACTAAAAAGGTAATGTATAGCCGAGATGTGGTATTTATATAAATGAAGGATGTTGTTATACAAGAAGTCCTACCAAGTAAGGAAGAACCAAAGAAGATAGAGTTTCATTTAAAGGATGATGAATCAGACTCTACATAAGAACATCTTCATACTCCATTATTGAGGAGATCGGATCGAGAAAGAAGGCTACCGGAAAGGTATAGTCCATCTAATTTTCGTTCAAATCTTCTTTTTTCTATTACTGATGATGATCCTAGAATTTTCAGGGAGGAAGTGGATTCAGAGGATGCAAATCTCTAGAAAAGGGCCATGGAAGAAGAAATGACATCCTTGGATAAGAATGAGGCTTAGGATCTAGTGGAGTTTCCAACTGGAAGAAATCCCATTGGCAACAAATGTGTATTTAAAAAGAAGCTGAATTCAGAAGGAAAAGTGGAGAAATACAAAGCTTGGTTAGTAGCAAAGGGTTGTTCCCGGGTTGAGGGAATTGATTTGGGTGAGATTTTTTCTCTTGCTGCCAAGTTAACCTCTATAATATTTCTGTTATTTTTTGCTGCTGCATTTGATTATGAAGTAGAACGTATGGATGTGAAGACAACATTCCTACATGAGGATCTGGAAGAAGACATCTTTATGAAGCAACCAGAAGGTTATGCTGTGAAAGGAAAGAAGGAGCTGGTATGCAAGCTGAAAAAGTCCCTGTATGGTTTAAAACAATCACCAAGGATGTGGTATCAAAAATTTGATACTTATATGATGGGACTTGTCTTCACAAGAAGCAAAGAGGATCACTGTGTGTATTCTAAATTAATTGGTGATCATTGATTTATTTGGTCTTGTATGTGGATGACATGTTGTTCATAGGAAACAACACAGAGATTATCTAGGATTTGAAAACTCAGTTGTCCTCTAAATTTGACATGAAGGATCTTGGTGTTTCAAATTTCATTTTGGGCATGGAAATTAAAAGAAATAAAAAAAAAGGTAAACTCTGGTAAAATCAGAGAAAATATGTCGAGACAATATTGCAGAGATTTAATATGTAGGAATGTAAACCAATCAAGGTTCCTATTCCTATTAGTGTGAAGTTATCTACGGATCAGTGTCCCAAGACACATGAAGAAGAGGAGGACATGTCTCATGTTCCATATGCGAGTGCAGTTGGCGGTTTGATGTATGAAATGGTCTATACTAGACCAAACATTGCACATGGAGTGGGAGGTTTGAGCAGGTATATGTCAAAACTAGGGAAAGAGCATTGGACAACAGTAAAAAGGGATTTTAGGTATTTGTGTAGCACTGCTAGCTATGGATTGTGCTAGAAAGGAAGATTGGGATTGGACAAAGTGGTCGATATAAATATCTTTGTGGATGCAGACCGGGATGGATATTTGGATCGTTGGAGATCTACAAGCGAGTATGTGTTTAACCTTTTTGGAGGAGCAATAAGTTGGATGAGTAAAAGACAGGCTATAGTGGCACTTTCAACTACAAAATCTAAATACATGGCAGCCACTCATGCAAGTAAGGAAGCAATATGGTTTCAAAGATTGTGTTCAGGTATTGGGGTCGTACAACAAGCCGCAAGGATAGAGTGTGACAGTTAGAATAAAATTTTTCTGACGAATAACCCTTCTTATCATTCAAAGACAAAGTACATTAATGTTCAATATCACTTTGTGAGAGACATGATTGAATAAAATAAAGTATCACTGACGAAGGTGGACACTTTGAAGAATGTTGCAGACTCATTAGCAAAATCTGTGAGCACTGAGAAGTTATGTTGATGTAGAGGATCCATGGGCATTGTTGCCCTGGATTTTTTACTATGTAACCCTGTAACCCCTTGTATGGAAAGAAAACAATAAGTGGGAGAATATTGGGTATGTGTTATATTATTTTCCTAGGGAAATGTGACACCTACCTCGAGAAATGTGTCATGTATTTAGGTGGATTTTCGACACATGGTTTTTTCCGATGGTTTTCTATTTTCGGTTAAGGAATTAGAGTTTTGGACTAATCCAGGTCATTGGGTTAGGGTTTTGGATGCCGCTGTATCCTATATGTATATTGTATTGTAAACAATGTAACACTATGAATGAATATAGAATATGTTGGTTTTCTCGGTTTGGGTTTCCAGGGGAAAAATCTCAGTGTAATGTTTGTATTTGCCATAGTATCTTTGATGTTGTTTTATGAATATATGTTTGCAGTAGATATTGTACAAGGTTAGGATTTACATATGGTATCAGAGCTTTATTGGCTTTAGGGGGATGCCTTTGTGGTTAAGGGTTGGGCTCGGGACTGTGATAAGCCTTGTTACAGTGGGAGATCTGTGGTATTGTTTTTTAGGTGAAAAGAAATGGAAAACAATTAGAAGATGGAGATCGAGAAGTTTAATGGGAAAATATTTGAGTTGTGGAAGCTCAAGATGGAAGATATTTTGGTGGATAGAAATTAGTGGATCGCGGTATATCTAGGTACTGCACCTACAGTAACTTATGCGGATGACTGGAAAAAGATGGATCGAAAGACAAAGCGCACAATCCGACTATGTCTCTCCGATTCAGTATTACTAAATGCGTCAGAGGAAGCTACAACCAAGGATTTATGGGAAAAGTTGGGGAAGTTGTATCAGTCTAAGTCCCTGGTAAATAAACTATTCCTGAGAAAGAAGCTATATAACTTGAGGATGAGAGATGGAGTCTCAGTGGCAGAGCATTTGAACACCTTAAATACTGTGGTAAGTCAGTTAGTATATGTTGAGATTAAAATTTAAGATGAATATAAATGTATCAGTTTGTTGTGTTCTTTACCAGACTCATGGGATAGTCTGGTTGTGTCCATAGGTAGTAATACAACTTCTTTGAAGTTTGAAGAAGTGGTCTCATCCTTGTTGTTGGAGGAGATGAGATGGAAGAATATGGAAGGACATGGCATAGACACATTATTTGCAAGAGGATGTTCCCAAGAAAGAAATAGATCTAATTTTTTAAGTGGGAGAACTAAGTCTAAGGGTATATCTAAATCTCCTGGAAAGTTTGTAAGGGTATGTTGGAGGTGTGTAAAAGAAGGGCACTACAAGAAGCAATGTAGATCCAAAGTTGAGAAAAAGAAGGGATCTGAAGAATCTTCTTCTACAGAAGAAATTACCTGCAAGGAAGAAGGAGGGGATGTGTACCTGGCCTCTTCCAGCACACATGCAGATCGTGAGTCATGGTTTATTGACTGTGTTGCATCCTTTCATATGACTCCCTAGAGGGAGTGGTTCTACAAATATGAAAAGTATGATGGAGTAAATGTTTTCTTAGGTAATGATTTGACAACCAAAATCATAGGAAGATGAAGGGTAAAGTTGCGGCTCATAGATGGAAGGATTAGAACACTACCTGGTGTTTTTCACATCCTAGGTATGGCCAAAAATTTGATTTCTTTAAGAAAAATGGAATATGTAGGGGTAAAAGAAATTTTTGAAAAGGGAACTTACAGGATGGTTCGAGGAGAAATGGTTTTGATGAAGGGAGTTTAGTTTGGAACTCTATATATAAGATTCTAGGAAGAACTATTAGTGACGGGTTTAATATCTCCATTGTTCCTGATATTGGAGTTGAAGAAGAAAGAACTCCTACAGTCTCTGGAGAAAAGTTTATGTTGTGGAATCAAAGACTGGGGCATATCGGAGAGAAGGGTCTTCGACTACTATATGGTAAAGGTATTGTTTAAGGTATGTTTAAATTCTCTCTGGATTTTGATTTAAGTGAACATTTTCTATATGGGAAGTAGAATCGGGTAAGATTCCCCTCTAGTGCAACGAGGGCAGAAGGAATTTTACAACTAGTTCACAGTGATGTTTTTGGACCTATGTCGGTCCCATCATTTGGAAAATCTATGTACTATGTCTCATTTATAGATGACTTCTTGAGGAAAACTTGGATATATTTCGTCAGGAAGAAATTTGAAGTTTTTGATAGGTTTAAAGAGTTTAAGGATCTTGTTGAGAATCAAACAGAGAAAAGAAATAAGGTGTCGAGGATAGATAATGGCGAAGAGTTCTACGGGAATGAATTTGAAAAATTCTTTAAGAAGTGCAGTATAGCAAGGTAGAAGACTACTCCATATACAACTCAACTTAATGGAGTTGCAGAAAGGATGAACAGGATGTTGATGGAAAAAACAAGGTGCATGCTCAGTGGTGTCGGGTTAGGGAAATAATTCTGGGCAGAGGCAGTGGATACTGCATGTTAGCTGGTCAACAGATCACCCTCATCAGCATTGGGTTACAAGACACCACAAGAGGTATGGACTGGTAAGGAACCTTCTCTCACACATATTAAGGTATTTAGCTGCGATGCATATGTTCATGTTCCAAATGAAAACATGATTAAGCTGGATAAGAAGGATGAAAGATGTATCTTTATTGGATATAAAGATGGTCTCAAAATTTGTAAGCTTTAGAACCCAGAAACTAAGAAGGTAGTGTATAGCCGAGATGTGGTATTTAAAGAAATGAAGGATGTTGTTAAACAAGAAGTTCTACCAAGTAAGGAAGAACCAGAGAAGATAGAGTTTGATTTAAAGGATGATGAATCAGACTCTATAGAAGAACATGAATAAGAAGAAATAGATCATCATACTCTAGTATTAAGGAGATCAGATCGAGAAAGAAAGCTACCGGAAAGGTATATTCCATCTAATTTTAGTTCAAATTTTTCTTTGTCTATTACTCATGATGATCCTAGAACTGTCAGGGAGGCAGTGGATTCAGAGGATGGAAATCTCTGGAAAAGGGCCATGGAAGAAGAAATCACATATTTGAATAAGAATGAGGCTTGGGATCTTGTGGAGTTTCCAAATGGAAGAAATCCCATTGGCAACAAATGGGTATTTAAAAAGAAGTTGAATGCAGAAGGAAAAGTGGAGAAATACAAATCTCGGTTAGTAGGAAAGGCTTATTCCCAGGTTGAGGGAATTGATTTGGGTGAGATTTTTTCTCATGTTGCCAAGTTAACCTCTATAAGATTTATTTTATCTGTTGTTGCTGCATTTGATTTTGAAGTAGAACAGATGGATGTGAGGACAACATTCCTGTATGGGGTTCTGGAAGAATAAATCTTTATGAAGCAACTAGAAGGTTATGTTGTGAAAGGAAAGAAGGAGTTGGTATGCAAGCTGAAAAAGTCCCTGTATGGTTTAAAACAATCACCAAGTATGTTTTATAAAAAAATTAATACTTATATGCAGGGACTTGGCTTCACAATAAGCAAAGAGGATCACTATGTGTATTCTAAATTAATTGGTGATCATTTGATATATTTGGCCTTGTATGTGGATGACATGTTGCTGATAGAAAACAACAAGGAGATTATCCAGGATTTGAAAACTCAGTTGTCCTCTAAATTCGACCAGCGGGATCTTGGTGCTTCAAATTTCATTTTGGGCATGAAAATTAATAGAGATCGAAAAAAAGGGAAACTCTGGTTAAATTAGAGAAAATATGTCAAGACAATATTGCAAAGGTTTAATATGCAGGAACATAAATCGGTCAAGGTTCCTATTCCCTATCTATGTCCCGAGACACATGAAAAAGAGGAGGACATGTCTCATGTTGCATATGTGATTGTAGTTGGCAGTTTGATGTATGCAATGGTATATACTAGACCGAATACTGCACATGAAATGGGAGTTTTGAGAAGGTATATGTCGAAACCAGGGAAGGAGCATTGGACAAGAGTAAAAAGGGTTTTCAGGTATTTGTGTGGCACTGGTAGATATGAATTGTGACATGAAGGAAGACCAAGATTGGACGGAGTGGTCGATATACATGGCTTTGTGGATGAAGACTGGGCTGGAGATTTGGATTGTAGGAGATCTACAAGAAGGTATGTGTTTAACTTGTTTGGAGGAGAAATAAGTTGGATGAGAAAAAGACAGGTTGTAGTGGCACTTTCAACTACAAAATAGGAATACATGGCAGCCACTCATGCAAGTAAGGAAGCAATATGGTTACAAAAATTGTGTTCAGGTATTGGGTTGGTACAACAAGCTGTAAGGATAGAGTGTGACAGTCAGAGTGAAATTTATCTGGTGAAGAACCCTGCTTATCATTCAAAGACAAAGGACATTGATGTTCAATATCACTCTGTGAGGGACATGATTGAATAAAAGAAAGTATCACTGATGAAGGTGGACACTTTGAAGAATGTTGTAGACTCATTAACAAAATCTGTGAGCAGTGAGAAGTTCTCTTGGTGTAGAGGATCCATGGGCATTTTCACCCTGAATTTTTGACTATGTAACCCTGTAACCCCATGTATGCAAAGAAAACAACAAGTGGGAGAATGTTGGGTATGTTTTATATTCTTTCCCTCAGGAAACGTGACACCTACCTTGGGAAACGTGTCATGTATTTAGGTGGTTTTTCGGCACATGGTTTTTTCTGATGGTTTTCTGTTTCCGGTTAAGGAAATAGGGTTTTGGACTAATCCAGGTCATTGGGTTAGGGTTTTGGATGCTGATGGTTCTTATATGTATATTGTATTGTAAACAATGTAACACTATGAATGAATATAGAATATGTTGGTTTTCCCGGTTTGGGTTTCTAGGGGAAAAATCTTTGTGTAATGTTTGTATTTGCCATTGTATCTTTTTTGTTCTTTTCTAAATATCTGTTTGCAATAGATATTGTACAAGGCTAGGATTTAACACATATTTTACTCTACTCCCACATTTTTTGATATTGACATTTTTTTTGCAGAAAAAAATATACAAGACATATAACATGTCAACATGTTAAGGATTCCATAACGATTATTTCAATACTTACTGGGAATCCGTTCTTGAGTTTTTTTTGTCCTATTCCTAGAATATTTGTATCCTCTTCAGTTATTGTAATTCTCACACTACTAAAAATATATAGATTCCAATGGGCATCAGACGAGCATATTATCTCGGAACAACATGCAATATCGACGTATGAGACAAGAAGAGAACATATTATAGTAAAATACAAAGGTAAAATCATGCACCTTTTTAGTTATTGTTCCATGGGTGTTTTTGTACAAAAGTTTCCTTGAAGGGGAATCTATCGAAAACCAATTTTGTTTTTCATAAATTGGATGATACCATGTATGTAATTGCGTAGTTTTTTTTATATGTATTTCATATTTCAAGTAAAATACAAATTGTATCATGGATAGTCCAATATGATTCTAAGAAAAAGAATTTTGATTGTTCCTTGGGAAAATTTGACGATAGATGATCAATAAGTGTTTTTTGTACATGATTTTCCTTGTACAAGAGGAATTGAAGATTCTAACTAGACATGTAGTTCTCTAATTTTATTGTTTTCTCATTTCCTTGTTACATCTCAATTTTAAAGTCTCATAGAATGATAATGATTTCATTCAATTGTACATGGTGCAAGGATGTTGAAATAGGGTTCAATATGCTAGTCAAATTTGCATGAGGTGCAACATCAATTGAGTATTGCAATTTGTTAGCCATGAACGATTAGCGTTGTTCGCAATGCCTCAAAATTTCATTCTTTGAAATGCATATGTTCCAAAATTGGTATATGTTTTTTCAATAATATCAAGACTCCATGCCCAATGCAATTTGACATGAAATTGAAGCTGTGAAATTGTTTGTTTTCCATGCACATTGTCATATAGGTTTCTTGCAAGAAGAAAATATCAAATTGCATCATGTCATAATAATTGAATATATCATCAATATGTGCATTTAGGCTACTCTTGTTTAGTGAGAGGATTGAAATGCATGATTTTGACTGTATGTATTGACAATTATACTATAGAGTCCATTTTGAATTACTCTGAAGCAGTTTCATCTCGGTGTCAAATTTTTTCTTCACCCTAAAATTCTCGCATGTGAGAGGATTTAGAAAATATAATGACTCTACGTTTTTCACATGGGATAAGGAGTTGTACAACAAACCATGTTTTCATATTCCGCTCAGGTCAAATTCAACACTATCAAGTGTCAAATCTTGTGACCTATGTATTTTACGTGAACATGCTAGTTCGATTGGAAATTATTTTCGGGTCTTCAACCAACCTATTTTTTCTATCATCGATATTGATTTTTCAATGCACAATACAAGTGTCCAATCACACAGAGTGTCTATGTTGTAAAGGTAAACTAACTTGTTTTCTTGTCAATGTCCAATAAGTGGATCATGGAACCTAATCCATAGAACATTGGTACTATTTGTTTGGGTATGTTCTTTAACCACCCCATATGCACCATTCACCAAGCCATCTCGTGAATCATAATTGCAAGAATGTATTTTGACTAGCATGTCGAATTTCAGGACATGTAACATAGGAAAAGTATTTTTTTGTTGATGGAAAGACATGTCGCCATTGTTATCTTCTTCCATATCAATTGCACTGATCATAATTTCATCTTCATACATTAGCAAAAGTATGTGCTTCTTATGCATTGAATCATACTTGTATCTGTAAAACAAATACATAAATTTTGGTTCTTTTGGTGTAGGGTGAAGGAAACATGCATTGATATATAGAAAGTCATCAATTGTCTAGTTATTTTTTTGCATTTTGTTCAAAATTGCAATGAAATTTTCATCTCTCTGAAGCATTCTAGTTCGTAGTTCATAACATCTTATATTGTGTTCCCAAACGTTCATGTTGAGTGTTGTATTGTAAAATATTAGAGAATCCTGCACCGATTGTACCAGATAAATATCACCACAGAACACCATGTCAATGTTTCAAAAGAACTAGGCTTTCATATATTAGTACAAAAGCTAGGCATGTATTACAAGCTCAACCAGATGACCGAGAGAGAGGCCATTAGGTTCATGACCTTACACTTGGAGGGTGAGGCACACGAGTGGTGGTATCATGGACTGGTGACATTGGGTCACAGTCGCATAACCTCCTATAGGAAGTTTATAGATAGGCTCATGGACAGGTTTGACAGGAAGGATCCCGAGATACACTTCAAGGATCTAACCTAGTTGAGACAAACTGGAATAGTAGAGTCATTCATCACAGAGTTTTAGTGCGTAGCCGTGGCAGTGACAGATACATTAGAGCCTGGGCTGATCATTCTCTTCACAGAAGAACTATCAGAGCCTTTGAGAGGATGGGTGAAGACATATAGGCCTCCCACTTTGCAGGATGCCATCCTTCGCACTCAAGATATGGCAGACTCAGTGCCAAAGACTAAAAATTTCTCCAAACCATTTGTGCCCCAGAGAGTTCAAGATAGGAAGCCATTGCAGAGAGAATGAAGGGAAAGGACAAGTTGGATGATGAGACTAGGTGAGAGCTTATGAGGAAGAAGATTTTCTTTAGCTGCATAGATCCTTGGGTCCCAAGCCACAGGTGAGTGGGCAAGGGAGAGATTCATTATATTTAGGTAGCAGTAGACAGCGTGGACAGTGGGGAAGAGGGGCAGGACAATGGATTCACTAGTTCAGAGGAGGAGTTAGCACCAGCAGAGGAGTAGCCTCCCCATAGACCACTGACACTAGTAGCAGCCCATCCTCCAGGAGTCCCACAACCACCAGAACAAGCTAACAGGAGAAAACCAGCAAAGGGAGGTGTCATAGTGACCCTTTCTGGTGTTCCCAGGTATGATAACCTCCGTATCAGAGGGATTATTTAGGGGCAACAATCAATCACCCTGATAGATGGTGGGGCCACCCACAACTTTATCGACGCTTCACTAGTATTGAGACAGGCACTTTAGACAGAGGAGTTTGAGGGGCTTGTTGTTGCAGTAGAAGATGGCCACATAGTGGAGTGTCTAGATAGAGTTCCAAACTTAGAGATTAAGTTAGGCAACTACACAGTGAGAGACACATTTTATGTGGTTGACCTATCGGACACAGATGTGGTGTTAGGAGTTCAGTGAATGATTACCTTGGGAAAAAACACTACCAACTACCAAACCTTGGAAAGGGGATTCATAGATCAGGATCAGAAGAAGGTTGTTCTAAGAGGTATGTCGAGAGGAGCACCCAGGACAGTTTCAAACAAGAGGATGGAGAGGGTATTTAGACATGGGGAGGTAGCATATGCCACATAATGCTTGATCACTACTCAGAAGGATTTGGAATGTCGACAACAATACCATACAAAGATCAAGAATTTATTGGGATGACATCAACAGGTCTTTGAGGCAATTCCACTAGGAAGACCACCTGACAGGGGGTTTGAGCACACCATTGAGTTGGAGGAGGGGCCCAAACCTGTGGTCACACCCCCCCTATCGTCATCCTAGGAGGTTCACAGATGAGATAGAGAAGGCAATCAAGGAATTGTTGGCGATGGGACACATAAGACCAAGCAACAACCCATTTTCTTCTTCAGTTGTCTTAGTTCTAAAGAAGGATGTCACCATTAGGGTGTACATTGATTACCGAGCCTTGAACAAGAAAACCATCAAGAATCGGTAGCCTATCCCACACTTTGACGAGTTGATGGATGAACTGCTTGGGGCAGTTTTTTTCTCAAAAATTGATCTACGCTCTGGATATCATCAGATCATCATCCAAGAGAAGGACATAGAGGAGACGACATTTCGATGTCATTTTGGACACTTCAAGTTCCTGGTTATGCCATTTGGGATAACCAATGCACCCACTACATTCCATTCTTGCATGAACCATATATTTAGGGGTCAGTTAAGGAAATCAGTCTTGGTTTTCTTTGACGACATATTGATCTATAACCGATCATGGCAAGAGCATATGAGGCACCTGGATGAGGTATTGAGCATCATGGAGGCACAATCATTATATTCTAAAGAGTACAAGTGCGAGTTTGGTATGACGGAGTTGGTTTACTCAGGCCACATCATCATTGCACAGGGGGTACAGGTGCACCAAGAGAAGATTAGACCCATTCTGGATTGGCCGACCCCAAAGAATGTGACAGAATTGAGGAGCTTCTTTAGGCTGTGCAGCTATTATAGGCGGTTCGTCCAGGGTTTTTCTTAGATTGAAACACCGCTGATAGATCTTACCAAGCATGGGGCCTTCATATGGACCGAGAAACCACAAGAAGGCTTTGATCACATGAAGGAAATCATGGGCACTTGTCCAGTGTTGGAAGTACCAGACTTCACCTTGCCATTTTTAGTAGAGTGTGACACATCCAGTGAAGGGATCAAGGAAGTTTTGATGCAGGTAGGACACCCCATTGTATTTGAGAGCCGAAAGATTAGTCAACCTGAGAGGTTGTTCTCCATTTATGACAAGGAAATGTTGGCAATCATGCATGCCTTAACCAAGTTCAGACAATATTTGGTGGGCAACAAATTCGTGGTCAAGACCAAACACAACAGTTTGAAGTATTTTACTTGAGCAGAAGGACTTCAGTGAGCACCAACATAAATGGGTGACCAAGGTACAGGTATTTGAATTTGACATAGAGTATGTCAAGGGGAAGAAGAACATTGTGATCGATGCACTATCGAGGAGACCTATGGCATGTTCTTTGATGGAGATTTCAACAGATTGGAAATATCACTTGTTAGTGGAATATTCCAAGAACAAGTTTGCTTGTGAGGTGATGGATGGGCAAATACAGGATGACCGGTATAGGGTCATTCACGATGTCATATTTTACAAGGATAGAGTCTACTTAGTGCCAGATTCAGGGCTTAATAAGAAGATCCTCAATCCAGATCATGATTCACCTCTAGTAGGCCATCCAGGGTTTTTCAAAACCTACAAATGGATCAGAGAGAGGTTCTCATACAAGGGCCTCAAACAAGACATTATGAGACACATCACTGAGTGTGTGACTTTATAGCAGAACAATTCATAGCATGCTATCAGGTCTATTCCTCGAATAGACCTTTCTAACAGGCTATTCTGTGCCTAAAATGAAGATCGTATGAAAAAGTTACGACCCAAGGAAATTGACCGACTAACTTTCCCAAAAGGGGCTCACATGACTTTTGGTGCTTCATCTCCTAGGGTTAGGTTTTTGGATTTCGAGGGTTTTTTACATTTCTGTTTATTGTAAACAGGCCTTCAGAGACTCATTGTAATGATCTTCTTGCGAATGAGCATAACCATCACATCTCTTCTCAGAGATAAGCCGCCACCATTCCAGCAAGCCTATTTTCCATTGCATTTTACAGTTTCAACTTATTTCCTTATTGAATAGAAAACCAGTTTTACTGTATCTCTATTATTCTGTGTTAAGCATGTTTTAATAATCTGTATTCATTTTGTTTTTCTCATAAAATCTTGATCACTCACATTTTTAAATTTGAAATATTATCCTATACAGATTAAAGTTTTAAGGTTGAGTAAAAAACAAGCCATGACTTTGAGAAGACAGAAGGTAACGTCTCCTTTAATGGCTGAGAGGTTCATGGCTCTAGATTCCATTCAGACTATATGGCCATTTAAGAAAATTCAATGCAATAGATGAGGTTAGGTGAAGAGAGGATAAGCCCATAGAGCCCCTTGTTTGTAAGGAGTTATTTTGTATCAAATTTCATAAGGAGAGAGAGAGACTAGGAGGAGGAGAGGCCTCAGAAGAAGAACTCAAGGTTGAGAGTTATAAATCCTTAGAGGAGGAAACAGAACGTAGAATAGTTCTTTGAGAGAGATTGAGAGAGCTGAGACTCTGTTGTAGTCCATCTTGCACATATTGTAATCATATTTTCATATTAATGAAAAGAAAACATGTTTTCCTGCACATGGTTGTTTATGTGTTGCATGAATGCATGATGTAAATGTTTGATAGGTTTCATCTATAGTAGAAAGATATATTTCTCTATCTTTAATGAGTTTGAAACATCGTTCTAGGTTCTTTAGGATGTAAAAGGAGTGCACAACAGAACATTGGATGTTTTGTAGCCAACACAAGGAATGCACATTTGAACTTTGTGCTTTCAGAATAGAATGTCCCAAGAGGGTGAAACAAAGCGATGACAAGTCAAGGGAAACCTCAAGTTTGTTGAACACCATGGAGGAGAAACTGTGCAGAGAAAGCATACAGAGACATAATTACTGAAAACTTCGTAGAGCTCTGCAAGGTGAGAATTGAGCGGGTGCAGGCGTGTACAAAATAACTCTATTTCAATTTCAGAGAGAGACAAGAGGAGTGTCAGAGAAAAGACACTCTCAGAGTGGTTGAGAACTTTGTAGAGCTCTGCAAGGTGGTCATCAAGTGGGTGCAAGTATGCACAAGGAGAACTCTTTGTCGAGTTCAAGGAGAAGAGTATCAAAGAATATACTCACAGAGTTGTTGAACACTATGTAGAAAATGCTCAGCAAGGTGTGCTTTAAGTGAGAGGTTTCTAGGAGGGCACCAGAACCCTTTGAAGGGAGGAAAATCATCGAGACCCTTAGGATATTGATTAAACCAAAAATCTCAGAAGAAATAATTATTTCCAAAGTGCGGACTAGACCCAAAAAATTGGGCTCGCAAGAGGAGCAAACATAAAAGCCTCTGAACACTTAAAAATTATTCCAAGTCGGAAGAAATCCAAAGTTCAGGAGGAGGAGCGACAACAATGATTAGACCAATTGTGGGAAGAAAGATGGATCTTTGAATCCACTTCTAGACACCCAAGGGAGTGCACTAAGAAAGAAATAGATCCAAACCATAGGATTTGACTGAAGAGGATCGACAATCGTTCGATGAAGGTAAAGTGCATGGGCCTTAACCCTTTGTGTGCACAAGAGAGCAGACTTGTCGAGGTCCTTAATTCCTGAAGTGAATAGGGCCCTTCCATCGTCAAGGTTGAAAGGTGGCGTAAGATCCATAACTCCAAAGAAAGATCACTTTGAAGGTCTTGTGGTAAAGGAGAAAGGAAAATATCTGAATAGTCAAAGTAGATTCAGGACGTTGGTCACGAGGAGACATGTTTGGGTAGATTTGAGACTTCAGGGAAAGTCACTTCGATTGATTTTGAGTTTGGAGTGTGATAGGCTCCCAAGGTCTCCAAATCCAAAGTAGATCACAATCGTTCGTTGCAGAAAGCATGTGGCAAGAGATCTAGATCTTCAGAGGCCTAACGCTTCGAAAGGAAGTTGACGTAGGCGAAGAATATCCAGACTGTCAAATCCATAGGGACGCGTTGCATAAATCCATTGTATTCAGGTGAAATCACTCTAGGAGGAATGGGTACACGGGAGTTTGAGACTCTAGAAGCCCGAATAGCCAATGTGGATTGTGGTTGTCATATCCAGAAGGACACGCATCAACAAATTGTGTACTTTGGGTGGAAGTTCTCCGGGAGAAAGAAAAGGTGGAGAGTTTAAACTTTTGAAGCCTAAATAGTCGAAGTGGGTTGTAGTCGTCAGATTCAGAAGGAAACGCAACAAAGATCCATCAACTTTGGGCATAAGTAGTTTGGGAGGAAGTAAGAGTGTAGAGTCGAAACTCCCAAAGCCGCAAGAGCCAAAGTCAATCATAGTCATTGATTTTACAAGAGGACATGCAACGAAAGATTGTTAACTCTGGGTGAAAGCATTCCAGGAGGAAACAAGTGGGGAAAGTTGAGACTTCTTAGGGCCGAAGTCCAGAAGTGGACTAGAGACATCGTTTCGAGGTGGATGTGTTTCGCCTAATCTAGAACTTTGGGTACGGAATACTTTGAGGAAAGGAGAGGCCATGAAGTAGATCTACATTGTTGATTGTGAAAGAGCACGAGGACCCTTGATCTGTTCCTAGCTGAAGGTGCCGAAGTCACGAAGTGCCAGCAGGATAAGCTCTAGGTCATAGCCTGAGGTCAGATGCAAAGAAGGGATAGAGGAAAGTAGGGCCCATGGAAACCATTGATCTAAGAACAAAAAATCGATGGTGGGGAATCATTGTGGAGTGCAGAGAGGTTGAGGCTTCCAAAGGCCAAAGTCCGAAAGTGAATTAGGACCATTGATCTGAGAAAGGAAATTGATGCTAGGGAATAATTGCAGGAGTGAAGGAGAAATTGTTGAACATGCTAGTTCACAACCAACAATTCGCTAGAGTCGTTGATCTCGTTCGGATAGGGGATCAATGACAAAAATCTAAAGGATATTGTGTGAGCACTTTTCTGATTGTCGGGACATGAATCTAAGATAAAGAGATAGCACATTGGTAGCTCGCAATTACTATGAACCATTGATTGATGAATAAATTTACAATGGTCAGATGGTGGCTGTGAAAAACCTGAGGGTGATAATAGGGCCTATGTTTAATTGGGATTGACACCAACTAGGTTTCGATGAGGTAATCCATCTCAAGGGAATTGAACGTTCCTAGAACAGGAGGTCACGCAGTGCCGAGGGAGAGAAGGGGTTTCTACGTTAAGTGGTATCAGAGCTTGATTTTTCTTGTAGATAGAAGGCAAAGATGAGAGGTTAAAATAGATAGTTTGATACCATCAAGTGGTATCAGAGATTTCTTTTGTCTATATATTTCAGGCGAACGAGATGAAGGATATTGTCTGACTGCATCAAGTAGTATCAGAGGGTTAATTTTGCCTATGGAAAACAGGTGAAGAAGGAGAAAAAGTATTGATGTTTTGTGTGAAGGATTGTTGCAAGTGTGCGACAACAAATTGAATAGCTAGGTGGGTTGCATGGATGATTTTAGGGGCTAAATTTCACTCATGGGCTAATTTTCCATGGTTTTTCCAAAAACAAGATTCGATATTTTAAAATTGATTCGCCCAAATTCTATAGGATAAAATTGTTTTACCTTAAAAATCGCCAAAAATTTATAAAAACTATATAAAATCCTTAGAAATTTGATTATTTTTACAAAAATATCACCAAAAATTTATATTTGGCATATGAAGGATTAGTAAGATTCGCCAAGGTTTCTACATTTTAAAATAAATATCCATCATTAAAATCATCCCTGGTGGGTTGTGGGAGAAGTTGGATATGCTCTCAGTTGCAGAGTCAACAACAAACTTGCCAGGAGGGCAGGTAGAAGGTGAAAATGGCTACTGAAGGCCATGGGTGTGGTCAAGGAAAGGCTAGCGTAAGTGTTGCAGAGGCTAGCATAAGTGTTGCAGGTGTAGTAATAATAGAGGAAGGATAACCAACTGTGACTCTCATGATGAATGAGAAGATATCAAAATCTTCCCAAGGAGAAGATGAAGAGTAGCACATAGTTGAGATTCTCACTCAGTGGAAGATGGAGTTGAGGATGTTGGAGGATTGGTTGGACAATCCAGAATCAAAAGATGGCTTCCATGAGACAATCATGCATATTTTAGGAGAGAAGCATCCAATAGAATTGCTCGAAAGTTTCAACCAGGGGACAGAATAGGAGATGACTACAACACTGGAGCCTAGAACAAAATATGAAGTAGACATTATAGGCTTTGTTGAGTCGTATGAGGAACTGGAAGCCCATGATAATAGTTTAAATATGTAGAGTAAGCATATCCAACAGGTCAAGTTGGAAACGAGTGGAGGAGCATACCAACCTGGGGAGCAGCTAGGGTAACTTGGATTTGAGCCAGCACAAGAGGAGTTGATAGAAGATAATCTTTAAGAGGACGAAGCTGAGCAATATCTCAGTGATGAGACTGCAGTACTGGAGTCTACAGCAGGGTGGCAAGGTAAGTCCATAGGAGAAGAAAACATGGGGGATCATGATGATCTACACTTTAATCACTTGAAGAAAGTGCAGCAGAGAAGACTGCATAAGGAAAACCAACCATTGGAGAAGTTGGATAGGGTAATAGAGGAGACAAGAGAGATGATGGTGAGGTCAACAGTAGAAGTAGTCAGCAAGGAGAACCTGAACAGAGGAGATCCTTCGATAGCAGCAGGGGCGCAACAACAACAAAAGAAAGGAGCAGATGGACAACTCCAAGATAAAGTATGGAACCCTAGAAGGTCTGAACAAGAGAGCCGGGAAGATCATGATAATGAGATCGTGATTTTTACATAGCAGTGGAGTATGATGTAGGAGCATCCTTCCACATTAGAAGATGCGTCGGTAAGCCAACACATAGGCACGTATTGGGGAAAGGGAGAGGCACAGACCCTCCCATTTTTAAATTTGAAATATGATCCTATATGGATTAATGTTGTAAGGTTGAGTAAAAACCAAGCCATGCCTTTGAGCAGAAATAAGATAAGGTCGCCTTTAATGGTTGACAGGCTCGTGTCTCTAGATTCAATTCAAATGAGATGGCCATTTACGAAACTTCAATGTAATAGATGAGGTTAGGTGGAGAGAGGATAAGCCCATAGATCCCCTCTTTTGTAAGGAGATATTTTGTATTATATTTCATAAGGAGAGAGAGAGACTCGAAGGAGGAGAGGTCTCAAAAGCATAACTCAGGGTTGAGAGTTAGAAATCCTCAAAGGAGGAATTAGGAGGTAGAATAGTTCTTTGAGAGAGCTTCAGAGAATCAAGATTTTGTTTTAGTCTAGCTTGCACATATTGTAATACAATTTTCATATTAATGAAAATACAACATCGTACGTGTTCCATGAATGTATGTTGTAGACGTATGATAGGTTTCATTTGCAGTATGAAGATAGATTTATCTATCTTTGTTGAGTTTGAAACATCATTTTGGGTTCTTTAGGATGTGCAAGGAGTGAACAATAGAACATTGGAAGTTTTGTAGACAACAGAAGTAGTGTGCATCTGAACTCTGTGGAGTCAGAAAAGACCGTTCCAGGAGGCCACACCATAGTGATGACAACTCAAGGGAAACCTCAAGGTTTTTGAACACCTTAGAGGAGAAACTATGCAGAGGAAGTACATAGAGACAGAGGTACTAAAAAATTTGTAGAGCTATGTCATGTGGGCATTAAGCGGGTGCAGGCATGCGCAAAAGAACTCTTTTTCAAGTTCAGAGAGAGACAAGAGGAGTGTTAGAGAATAGACACTTGCAGAGTGGTTGAGAATTTTGTAGAGATCTGTCAGGTGGGATCGAGCGGGTGCAAGTGTGAACAAGGAGAACTCTCTGTAGAGTTCAAGGATAAGAGTATCACAGAAGATACTCACAAAGTTATTGAACACTCTGTAGAAAATGCTCAGCAAGATGTTCTTTGAGCAAGAGCTTATCAGGAGGGAACCATAACCCTTTGAAGGGAGAAGAAGGGCCAAGACCCTTAGGAGACTAAGTAAACCAAAAAATCAAAATAAATAGTGCTTTCAGAAGTGGAGACGAGACCTAGGAAATCAGGCTTGTAAGAGAAGCAAAGGCCAAAGCCTCTGAACACTTACAAATTCTTCCAAGTCGAAAGAAATACAAATCTTTGGAGGAGGAGAGACAACAACTATTAGATTAGCTATGAGAAGAAATTTGGACCGTTGAATCCATGTCCAATCACATAAGGTAGCGTGCCGAGGAAAAAATAGATCCTAGTCGTATAATCTGAGGGCAGAGGATCAACAGTGATTTGATCAAGGTAAAGTGCAGGGGCCGTAACCCTATGAACAAACAATTATTAATAATACATACTCTTAATTAATCACGAGTAACTAACACCTATCAGAAAAAAAATTGATATTTCGCAACCTGTAATATGAAATGCCACAAAACATTTGGAATTTTTAATAATCAATGGACATTGTTGAGCCATATAACTTTGGAATGCCATAAAACTTTTGGAATTTTTAATAATAATCTAACATTGTTCAATCGGATTCACATGTGTGAGCATGCAGGCTCACATATATGTGAGCCTGCATGCTCACATATATGTGAGCAGGCTCAGATATATGTGAGCCTAACTACATTCTAGAGTAATGATGTGTTTTAATGCAAGAGTACTCTATTACTCAAGGACAACAACAAGGGATTCATTACGCTGTGTGCAATAGACAATATGGTAATGCCTACTATTTAACATTAAATCTCAAAAGTAATGGAAGATTGAATGCGTTGAACATAGTCCACATAAGAGTTTTCCGGTTTCTCAATGGCAGCCCACTTTCCAATGGTTTCCCCTTTGTCCTACTGTACATTTTGTATGCAGAGGTGTTAAAATCCATGAGAGCAGAGGCACACATTATTCACACACAATTACATTATCTTATTGCACACATACATACGTACATATATAGTTGAACTCAGATTTAACTTACCCCAAACATAGCTATGGAGGTTGAGAGAATATCTCAACAACTTCTACAAATATTCAACCAACTCCAAACCAATCCCTAAATTAATCATTAATTCTAACACCCTCCCTTAATGATTACATTACAAATAAACCACATATTACAATTCTCAAATCACAACATAGATCTCCGTCTGATCTGGTCTTCATCAGCTCCTACACCCACTCTGATGCCTCTGGACTGCGCTCTTTCTCTTCCACTTCTTCGAGCTTACCATTCAACTCATTTAAAGCATAAATTCTTTAGACCATCATTCATGAACTTGTACAATGGACAATTTGACAACTCGGCTCATCGAGGCTTCCGTGATAAAAGATGTCAATTATTGATGCATTCTATGAACATGCCTCCATCTGTCGGATTTTTGCTTTCGGCTATCCTTCAGTATCTAGAAGAGCAGTTTGGATACAGAATGTCCTCAACATTCAATTATACAATGTGACTTCCAATAAGAACAGTTGTTCTTGAAACCGGGGCTGCCAGCTTATATGAAGATGCAAGAGTTCCTACTTTCTTTTACATAAACACGTAAATATATAAAGTTTTGCTTGGTGACTCCACATCTATACACATCTATACACTTCATGTTTTCACATAATGTGAGACAAACATGCAGAAAAGAAATCGAAGATTGATTCAACTTGCATCGCCTTAGGTTCAACATTAATAGAGATCATCTTCAAATAAATCATTCCAGGCAGTGATTCTATGCATCAATGATTAGAGTGATCATGTGCAACAACTTGGAACAATCCTGTATAAAGGGAAAGACGCAGCAGAGGATAATCTGGGCACATTGATCCAATGAATATCATGGACTGTTGTTGCATTTTTATCTTTTTCATCAGTGATCTATCAATCAAGACACAGCTCTATTACCAGCGGCTTCCATCAACGATCTCTGGCAGTGATTTTCTCAGCAGCAATCTCTGCAATTTCTGAATTATGACCACTCTGTCAATGCATATGTTCCATATGAGGGCGGCTCAAATTCTTGACAATCAAATCACATCTATCTCTCTATCACGTAGTGTTGTCCCAGCGATGGCAGATAGATCCTTCACGGCAGACGGAATTCTGCAGCAGATAGGTAATATGCAAAATCAAATGCCTCGGTTTCACTAAGCAGCGGCGTCTCCTTGCTGATAGCAGAAAATATGTCTTTCGGTGGCAGAAAACTCCTTTGATGCAGTAGAGCAACAACTATCTCTAAAAAAGCGCAGATCCCTTGCGAATGGAGATGAGAAGACAAACCATTAGACAGCAACAACAATCAACTCACCTTCAGCAGCGAAACAACACACAGAAAAAAACTCACACACCTAAACTAACATATCTACATGAGAACAACCTCTCAATCTATTTCATATTCATGGGCACTCCCGTGAGGGATTAAGCCCAGCTACGCTCTGATACCATGTTAAAATCCATGAGAACAGAGACACACAGTATTCACACACAATTACATTATCTTATTGCACACATACATACGTACATATATAGTTGAACTCAGATTCAACTTACCCCAAACATAGCTATGGAGGTTGAGAGAATATCTCAACAACTCCTACAAATCTTCAACCAACTCCAAACCAATCCCTAAATTAATCATTATTAATTCTAACAAGAGGCTTAAACATATAGCAAACCTGACCATTTCACTCAGCATCACCGCAAACAAAAAACTTGTCACGCCAGGCTGCACAACATAAAATCCTTGTAAGGATTTCTGGAAGAGAACCCACTGCCCTCCAATCGTTTTCGTCGGAATCGTCCCCTCCTGCTTCTGGAACGAATACAAGCGCCCGGAAGAATAAGCAACCACACATGACTGTGGGCCTTTCCCTTCACCGACGGTCCACATATCCCCCAGCGTGGTCCATGCCCCTGTTACTGGATCATAAACTTCCGCACTCAACTCGAATCGATCACCCGACACCGTATTGCAACCGCTAATAACGAAAAAATTGCCGTGGATGAAAGCACCATAGAATTCATCCTGTTCCTGGCTCATCTCCGGAAGAAGCTTCCATTCGTCTTCAGACACATTGTAAACTGCCGCTGATCGCTGGAAATCTTCATAGTCATCGTGTCCATCAGCGACGTAAAGTAGTCCTCGGGGAGACACCGAATCACCGGCATGTCTGCGCGGCGGCTCCACTTACCAGAAGAGAAATTGTAGATGAAAACGGTGTTGAGTGCCTCCGCGAGGAATTCCATTATGACTTCCGCGGAAGTGGGGAAGGGTTTTCTTGGTGCCTCGTAGAGGATCAAACACAGAAACCACAAATTCTAGATCATCATCACGGTAAGCCGGATATTCGCGGAGTTCCACCAATCATATATACGGCTGGGAAGTCCCGAGAACTGGGGGTGGTTCAGAGCGGCCTCCAAGCTTTTGCAAACAGCTCTGAGGTTTTCATGGCAATCGTAAGGCACTCTTAGTAAGCACTGTCGACCTATTTCCCATGGAAGAACAACAAAAAGCTCCACCTATTTCCTATTTCCAATTCTAGGATTCGCATAGCACAACCTCAACAATTTTGGAATGCTGGAAACTGCCCGTGGATGATGCCTAGCTGACTGGATCTTCCCTAAACGAGAGCACCTGGCCCCTCTCCTTGGGTGAATTGGCAGAGAAATCGAGGAGGGGTGGAAGTCAG
>JASDQU010437300.1:111393-130602 GCA_032191745.1 Picea mariana | reverse complement strand
TTGTTAAAGTTAAGGAAGGTTTGCAGGTATGTGATCATATACACCAGGTCTATTACAGAGTTACAAATCATATTTGGATGATGAAATTGATGAGGACTTTTGGTTAAGGTACATGTTTAGTACATGGTTGAGACAAACAGTTGATGAGTTGGCAAATACATGAGGTGTATAGTTGATGATGTTGGTACATATTGATGAGTCATAGTTGATGAGTACTTGACACATGATTGGTACATACTTGGCACATGGTTGGATGCACTTGTTTATGGTACAGGTTGATTACAGTTTGTTTGGTACAGGTTGGTGCATGGTTGATACACTTGTTTATGGTATAGGTTGATTACAGGTTGAGGTACAGGTTGATGCATGGTTCAGGTTTATTGGTACATGTTTACAACGGTATATATCACAATGATAGTGTGACATTGGTTCCATAATTCTACTTCTACTTCAGGGCGCTTGGACGGGGCAAGGACAGGTGGTTGTAGGCACCTTCCGGTTGTAGCCGGAGAACATAGGGGGTTGTAGCCTCCTTCTGGTTGTAGCCATAGAATTGGGGAGTTGGAGCTTCCCTCAGGTTGTAGCTTGAGAAACTAGGGGGTTGGAGCCTCCTTCCAGTTGCAGCTGGAAAACAAAGGAAGTTGGTGCTTCCAATGAATGTAATTCTTCAAGACATATAAGAAAAAAAATTCCTTGGTTTTCTCCCGTTTTGAGTTTCCACTTAAAACACTAGTGTATTGTGTATGTGTATGATTGTTCATTTGTTCATTGCTTATTTACTCTGCAGTTATTGGATGATAATGCTACATTGATATAACACTTGGATTATATGGTTAAAAATGATTAAATTGCTCTATTACTGATTCACCCCCCCTCTCAGTAATCCAACAAGTTTGGTATATCAACATAAATGATGATGTGGACGACACATTGCATCAATCAGAGTTAGATCTGAGAGAATTAGAAAGCCAATTATTTGAGATTAAAACTAAACACGAAATTACCTTGGCACCTTTAAGAGAATACATTGAGGAATGGTTGAACAAGGCATTAATCGAAATTACTAAACCAAAAAATCAAGAAACAATTAAAGCAAATATGCCACCTCAACCACAACATGTACCTATAAAGGAGCCAACTGCAAACAAGTGAAAGACAATTTTTTTTTCCATTACATTCTTTTCATTTTATGGTCCTTGGGAGCTAATCCCAGTCCTCTTTGAAGGGAGAATGCATTTTTACTTTCTTTAAAGACATTTACTTTTGTATTTAAAGACTCATTATTATTTTTGAGACTCCAAGAGAGCTACTTGGGATATTACATTATTGTATTCTCAAAGACTTCAATAAAAAACTTGAGTTACCAAATGTTTTATCTATCATAATCTTTTTGGCGCTTTATGGAATGATAATTTAAAGCTCTCTTTTATTTGCAGTCCATTCCCTATTCTCTCCATTTGTGGTATCATTAAATGTTCTGACGAAGGTTGTGATGGAGATATCAGTCCTTTATATTCTGTATGCATTTTATCTATTCACATTGTAAATATTGTACATATGAGTTTATTTTAAAATACACCTGGTCCCAAAATCTCAGGTGTTTTTTTTCTTGAATGTGAATGTAAATATTAAGTCTGGTCCTTCTCGAAGTTTTGTTTTGTTTCATTTTATTTTGTTGGAATCATAAGAACAAGATGAGTACCACCTCTTTAAAAACATAGGGGGATTCATATCTTTGTGAGATTGACCTTAAGACCGTAAAACAATCTTTTAGATCAACACATCCATTAAGATTAACTTTGATTTATCAAACCTTAAGAAAAATAGTAGAGAATTAATTAGGTTGCTTTACAATTCTATGTTTATAATCCAATTTTTTTGGGAAAAACTTTCCTAAATTTCTATAATTTTCACAAGTTAAAAGGTTAAAGGTTGGTATTGTTATAAATATTTTGAAATTGAGATTTAATGAAGGCTTACACATAATATTTAATGATAAACTACTTTTCATCCTCCATCTTCTTAATATCATAAAATTAACAATTTCTTTTATACTATATCATTTTAAGAATTGTCCAACACTCTATTTCATTATAAAATTCATAAGAAAATCCATTTTTATTTCAACAATATTGATTTTTTTTCTTTAAACGAGTGTGTTGTTTTTTAATAATTTTATTATTATTATTGTTATTGTTATACATTGAAACTAGGAAATATTATATTAAAAGGCCGTACTCTAAACGTTGTACGGAAATATTCTTTTCTGGCGGTTTTTTCTGGGGACATTTGCCCAAAATCCGGCGAGAAATTGTTAGATCCACAAATCTGAATGATTATTTCTGGATAATCTGAGTACCCCAGGGATTTTCTCAACATGTTAAATCCATTTCTGCATTCAAGAATGAATTTTAAGCAACAAAAAATAGTGATTTCGTGCAAATTTATATCGCTAGATTCCAATGAAAAGAACCATTTTGTACAAAAATTAGACAATGCCTATTAAAACTGTTGTAGCAAAGCTAAACAACAAAGCATACAAGAAGTACTGATATAGAGTTTCATACAAAATTGGTGTCTCTCCTGAGCCACATAAAGAGGTTTGCAAATGTCTATAAATGTTACATCCCAACTGTTCTTGAAAGTAAACTTCATGAAAAAGATACCTAATATTCTAATTACTTTGAAAAACATAAGAAATTAGTGAAACACATGATGGTTGATAGCCTCCTATATTGGAGGGGAGAGAATTTTATTGTTCAATTTCCATGTCATCTTTCAGTTGATGTACTATCTCCTTCTCCTCGAGGTCTTATTGTACATAGTTGATTGACATCCTCTGCTTTAAAGCTATGGAGTGGGATTCTTTGCCAAGGTTGATGACCATGTTCCTTATCATACTGCACTCTACTTCTAAAACACCGATTTTTTGTCTTTGTTGGACTAAGGGATTCATAATTGTCACATTGTAAGTAGTGCATTAGTGTTCGCTCTTATGAACCTAGAGGTCTCTGAGAACATAGACGAGTTTCTGCATTGGATAGACTCATCATGTTTTCATAGAGTTCTGCAAATCTCCTAAAGGTCCTTGATGTTAGCCTCTTTCTCATATACAATCATTAAGTCTTAGTATACCACCTTTGTATATTTCACATGCTAGGATATAGTTGTTATCCTAAGTGTGTTTCTAGATTCCTATATTTCCTCCTCCTACCTTATCTCCTGATGAGGTGTCGATGTGAGAACAATTGAGGTGGTTTCATTATTGTATTATATATTTGTATCATTGAGATGAATACAATGTTGAGGAATATGGCTTGAGGCCTTTTTCGCCAATCTTCTTGTCCTAATATTCTTATGCTCAATTTCTTTAATTGGTATCAGAGCTCTTATAGTTCTTAAGGGCCTGGTAGTCTTGAGAGCCATGATAGTTTTTCATGGAAGCATAGGATTTTGGATGTTGACAAAAATATGAAGAGTACATGCTGCCTTTCACTAATACAGAGGAATGAGAGAAAGAAACTGAAACCAGAGTGCGCATGTTCCAATCCAACATGAGGGACCGGGTGAAGGAGAACACCATCGATTTGGTATGGAACTTAGGTACACTATTTTTCTATCATTTCAGTACGGTATGTGAGTTCATGTTATGAGATCTATTTTGTGTTGTGTGTATCAATCCTTCGAGCTGATAATTACATGTAGTACCTACACAAAATCACCGCAAGCATTTCCAGGAATTATGGTTTTCAAATAAAAATTGTATCGGATCTCACACATCTCTTGACCTAGAAACAGATCCTTGCACTATCATTTTCATCGATGTTTTCCTGTCCCCATACTCAAACCACCTATGCCTCGAATTGGGAGTTTTCGAACTTCTCATAATGTTACTATTGTATTTTGCCGGAGTTACCTGCATCTGTATTGAATTTGTTATCAATTTGATCTCCACATGCAACACAATTTTGGATGAATTAGCTATGCTCGTGGGAGAATATATATTTTTATTACATTTCTCCACATTGATACTCTGATCGATAGAGATTATCTTAAACAACCATGCATCCTCTCCCTTGGATCTGTGCACTAGCTCTCTCGTGCTTCACTCATATAAAAGATCTGCAGTAAAAATTGTTGGATTACAGAGGAATACAAAGGATCAACATCGAGCCTTACAAAGATTGATGCAGAATAAAAAATTGTTGTTCTGCCTACTCTGTCATTTGTTGAAACATGAGAGTTGAGCAGACAGTGAATGCGACCAATTGGGTGTAGCTTGGATGGTTGTGAGGAATGATTGTTATCCTCCCCACCTGTGTTCAATTCTCATAATGACATGAATAAAACTCATAATGAGTATGTTGTAATGACTTCGAGCCTATATGTATTGGAAAATTGCCTTATACATACCCTACCACCCCTCTTGTGACCTCTTAGAAGGAAACACATATTCTTAACTATTAGACCCACTCAAACTATATTAATAAACCATCTTTAACTTTCAAGAATGTATCATCAAACATGTACACCAAAAATATTATTCAATCAAAATCTCCCAAAAATAAGAAATATTATTCCATCAAAATCTCTCAAAATAACAAATATTATTCAATCAAAATCTCTCAAGCTACATTTCCTTAATTCTCTTTTTAATTAAAAAACATGTTAAAGTGGATGATGGCATCATTTTACTTTTATTTCACATAAATGCGGCTACAAAGAAAAGCCTAAAGTACCAAGTCGAGGTTAATGAATTCTTTCGTGGAGGTTTGGTTATAGCCCGCCCCCCGGGTCTCACCGCACTTTCAATATACTGCTAATTACTTTCCAGAAGCTGGAGAACATTTCATCTTCCCAGGCTAATTTCATCTCAAACATACCTATAGATATAGCTAGCTGCTTGAGTCGTGGGAAAGTAGCGGTGAGAGGCGAAAATGCTGGAGAAAATTGGATTGCCAGCCAAGCCATCGCTGCGAGGCAGGACGTGGGTGTTGGATGCATCTCAATGTCAAGGTTGCACTTCTCAATTCACTTTCTTCAATCGCAAGGTACCCACATTTTCACTCTCTTCTTTTAATGTTTCCTTAATATTTTGGATCCAATTTGGATGGGGAATTTTAATCAGAATGCGTTTGACGAATATTTCATGTATTATTTGTCCCAAAATTTTGGAGATCGTGCAATCTGCAATGCACTCAGACAATATGGAAATCGGAAAGGTCATCAAGGACGAGGTTTTGTCAATCAGGCCTAATGTTCAACTTAATAACCCTAAAACGTGAGGTGATTTTTTTTTTCATCGGAATTTCAAAGAATAGGATATTTCTGAAACCCTTAGAGAAGTTTTACGGCATCACCTATTTCAGGAAACTTATTATCCTGGAGAAATAGTATTTCACATAGTCTAAACATGCTACGATTTGAACCTTTTTCACTCATTTTATTCCCATCAATTTTGCCCAAAATCCAGGTAAGAATTGCTGGAATAACAGATATCAATTCTTGAGATTGTACAATCCTGGTGCAGCAGGGGCATTTGAGGGTGTTGAATCATTTTTTGCAAAAAAAAATGCAAATTCAGCAATGAAAAATTGCAATTCCTGCAATTATTCTATAGCCAGATTCCAGTGATGATTGGCAAAAGAAAGTCCAAATCATAGAACGTTTAGATTTCTCCAATAGTATTTTCCTTGAGTGCAAGGTGATCCTTTCATACAAACTTATTAAAGGCCAGTGCTTGCAAGGTGATCTTTTCATATGAACTCAATAAAGGCCATTTTGCACTGGCTGACATATTTGAGTGAAATAGATTTACCCAGTTGGTCAAATTTCAACTCAATTTAGTCAAACTTGTTAATACAATGTCAACAGGTTGGTCTTTAAAAGGGAGAATTTTATGAATCATCTGGAAATTTAGTCAAACTTGCTTCAATACAATCTCAACATGTTAGTCTTCAAAAGGGAGAATTTCATGAATCAGTTGCGAATTTAACTAGCTCAATTTACCTGTTAGTAGGAAATGGCTACAAGGATTCATAGTTTCTTGCAAGAGTTCTCATCTTATCTGGGGCACATTTGTTATGATAGCCACACTCAGTTGCCAAGTTTTGTGTGAAATTTCTAGGCTTAGCATGGAAACCATCCATTTCAAACACTAACATATGGCATTAAAACTTTCGAAATACAAATTTGCTAAGTACATGGGCAACTATGCTTTTCTTATTTTTAATGGCCATTTGTGCTGTTGCTCCAAACTTAGGCCTTTTGAGTCAAATGTTTTGTGTTTATGTTATAGTTGTCACACTAGCACTATTATTCGTGTAGATGACTGTTTCTCTTGGTTTAGCATCACTGTCGCAGATGTGGAGGCTTGTTTTGCAACAATTGTACACTGCAGAGGATGGTTTTGCGGGGCCAAGGAGATCAAGCTGTGAGAGTTTGTGAACCCTGCAAGAAGCTTGAAGAAGCTGCACGATTTGAAGCACGTCAAGGGCACAAGAATAGAGCTTCAAAAGGTTTACACATGTTATGTTTTATCATCTTTTAAGTTTTCATGTTTGTTTTTGCATTCACAAACTACGTGCAACAGTTTTTTGTTTTTTTGACAATACTGCTTATATTATATTAAGAATCAAGATATCTGATACATGTACATGAAGATCACTACACCCAGGGGGCAAAGAGAGGACAGACAAACACCCCACGCATAGGCAAGGAGGGCTAGCATATCTGCTTTAGTGCTGACTTGAAGACTCTCTACATATTTTTAAAAAATGGCAATCTTGACAACAAGTGGATAGCCAAATCTAATCTAGAACACGAACTTCCAAACTGAGTGAAGTGTGCTGCTCATGAAAAATGGCCTGCCTGTTGAATCATCCATTTGTCTCCAAACACAGCACCTTTCCAATGTGGAGGAAAAAGAAAGAGAACATGATACTCAACAACAACACAAGTTTGAAATGTTTTGGCAACGTCATAATTCCACTAAACATGCTTGACTGTTTTAGGCTTTTCAAAACTACACAACAGTCATTTGCTAGACCAATAAGATGCAAATGGTCTTTTATTGCTAAATTGTTTCGAAGCAACCAACTGTCCAAGTACTCAAGACTTGAACAAAGAATATAACTTCCAAACATTATGGCACCTCTGGTACCAGCTTACTTAGTGATCTTGAACATTCCACTCCCTTGTTTAGATAATACGATAAACTGTCTGATGTCCTTGGGAACAAGTTCACACGTGAAAGCCTTTCTTTGCCAATCGCTATCCTGCAAAGGAAGGAATTAACCTAAGTTGTCATTGATCCATTAGGAAAAGTCCAAATTGATCATGTAGACTAGTCCTAGCCTTGCCAATAATCCAAATAGTACCAATGTAGTTGGAATGATACCAAATGCCATGTGTGCCAAATCTGCTTGAGAATGCATGGGCTAGAGATCTTAAAACTTAAAAGGCATTAGTGGCTCCAACAACATCACAAAGTCTAAAAGGGCCAGGTATTGCCATTAATATGTATCGCATTCTGTATCCAGTGCACAACCAGGGCACATTCCTGATCACGGTTCTGATGACCCATTTTGCATCTAGCACAATCCCATTTGTATGGATATCAGTTGGGCCAAGCCCTCCCTCTTTTCTTGGTAAAGTGCAGAGGTCCCAAGAAACCAACGATAGGCCCTTTTTCCTGCCTTGATCCCCTTACAGGAATCTTTGAAGGTGCATTTTCAGTTGACTGTATCTTGAATTAGAAGGAAAGATGCATGAAGAATAAAAATGTTGATTTTTCCTTAACTCAACACATGGAGTAACTGCCAATAATTTGCTCAAACACAGAAATTATACTAGCTGATATAATTCTGGAAATTATGCAAAATTACCTACAGCTGAGTTATTTAACCAGAAATAACAGCAGAAGCATACACAGAAATCACACACATAAATTGGACAACACAGGAAGTACCCTGGAAACCCCTGTGTGGGGAAAACCAGCAAAGAGGGGCTTTATTCGCTTCTGAGGAAAGAGAAATTACAGCAGAAAAACTCAGACTTTCTTACAGCAGAAATCAACTGACATTTCAGCAGAAGAACCCAGCCAGGATGAGGCTGTACGGCCCAACAGTTTACGGCCTGTACGGCCCATCTTCTCAGCCCTCCTTGCTCAGAAAATTCGGGCTGTATGACCTATTATTTTCTGCCTTCTTCTGCTGATGTAGCCTAGCCAGATTTGGCCTTCTTCCTTGCTGCTGTACGACCTCTTTTCTGGCTGTTGATGCTTGCTGTACGGCTCTGTTCTCCCTTGCAGATTTGGCCCAGCCAAAGCACCCTTCTTCAGCCCTGCTCTTGCCCTCTTCCTCTGCCAACAATGCCTCAGCCTAGCGCCCTCTTCCTCTCCCACTTGCTGAACTCACAAATGAGAGTGTTGTGTCCTCACACCCTCAACCTCTTCCTTTATCCTTCAACCAGCCACTTAACAGCCTTGATATGTGTGCCCAACCATGCTCTCAATGGCTCAGATTTGAGGCTGCCTCCTTTGGACTGGACCCCACATTCCACTAAGTGGTGCGCCCCCCTTGGCAGGGTCCCACATAGCACTAAGCAGGGCGCCTCCTTTCTTGGGCCCCACAATCCACTCAAGACTGCATTTTTTGCTAATTAGCCTAAGTCTGATTTAGGTTGAGATAATAAGTCTGATCTGGGCCTTGGTGTGTCTAGGACACTTAGGCACAACTGAGACACCTCATGAGCTAAAAAAAAACTAACATTCTCTCTTTGCAAGGGAGGTGTCTCCACTAGGATCAATCTCTGATCCAATCAAATCTGTGGCTGCTGCTGTAGCTGCTCCCTCTGAACCGGAAGATCCACCTGCTACTTCTGCTGCACTCTGATCTGATGTGCTATTCTGCTCATTCATCAATGTTAAGTCATACCAATTGACTTTCTTCGACATTGGTCTTTGATCTAGGATCCCCTTGGACCCACCTACAGGCTGTCCCAACACCCTGTACATCATGCCTTGCCTGATGCCAAGCCTCATTGCTGCATCCAAGGCCGCTCCCTTTGCCCATATGAGCACCTATCCATCAACGAACATTACTTCATACCTCATATTCTCTAGAACTGATATAGAGAGCAAGTTGACCTTCAACTCTGGCACATGCATCACCTCATCCACCTCCAGAGACAGTCCTGACTCTAGCTGGAATCTGACGCATCCAACCCCCTTTACTACATGCCTGGTGCGCGCCCCATTCTTCACATGGCAGTTTGAGCCCGTCTCTGAAACACTAAGAAACACCGACCTCATTCCCATCATATGGCTAGATGATCCATTGTCCACGAACCATGCCCCATTGTCCTCAAACTTAGCCAATCTGCTGCTGTTAGAAAGAGTGGAAACTAGAGAAAATTCGTCATCGAATTTCTCTGCAAATGCATCCATCTCAGTAGATGCTGTAGTTGCTACCTTCGACTCCTTCTTCTTGTTGGGACACTTGTTGACATAGTGGCCAATTTTGTGACATGCAAAGCATCTCGCTTTGCCCATGTCCTTGGAGCCTCCCGCTCCACTGCTCTTCTTTGCATGAAGAGCGACATTCTCCTCCTCACTCTTAGGCTGACTAGCCTGAGATGCATCCACTCGTAGATCCTCATGGGTGAAGTTGTCCCACAACCTCTCCCAATCCGGGAGTTTAGCCCGTGCAATCGTCTCTCGGAAAAACACGTCCCACTGCTTGGTGAAGCCATTCAAGGCTGTCCTCACCAACTCGGTCTCATCCACGGTCTCTCCCACTGCTGAAAGTTCATCTCGTATTTGAGTGAGGTAAGTGACCACCGACTCTCCCTTGGCCATCTTTGTGCTTCCCTGCTTTTCTCTGAGCAACATCTCTCTGCTCTGGTTGTCAGATTGGTATAGCTTTACCAGGGCTTCCCACATGTCCTTAGTTGTCTTCTTGCCAGACAAATGTGGAATGATGCGGTCTTTGACACCATCCACAAGTATCCTCCTGGCCTTGATATCCTTCTTGGTATGGGCTGCTAGCTGTATTGGATCAACTGGGGCTGCCACTTTGCCTTCAACAATTTCCAATAGCCCATTCTCCTCCAGCACCAAGCTGATGCGCTCCCTCCAAGGACAGAAATTTGAGGCTCCATCCAACCTGTCCTCAAACCTTAAGCCTACACTAGCCATTTGAGTCCACTGCCCTGTTTTCCACACGCACACTTCTTGGTCACACGTCCCACTTGCTGATTTACTCCTCCCGGTCTGCACAACAAGTCATTAAGCTCTTTTTGTACTTAGAGGCTGCGCTCTGATACCATGTTGATTTTTCCTTAACTCAATACATGAAGTAACTACCAATAATTTGCTCAAACACAAAAATTATACTAGCTGATATGATTCTAGAAATTATGCAAATTAACTACAACTGAGTTAATTAACTATAAATAACAGTAGAAGCATACACAAAAATCACACACATAAATTGGACAACACAGGAAGTACCCTGGAAACTAGTGTGGGGAAAACCAACAAGGAGGGGCTTTATTCGCTTATGAGGAAAGAGAAATTACAACAGAAATACTCAAACTTTCTTACAACAAAAATCAACTGACATTTTTGCAGAAGAACCCAGCAACGATGAGGCTGTACGACCCAACAGTGTACGGACTGGATGGCCTAGTACAGTATGACATGTACAACATGCCAACAATGCCTCAGCTTAACGCTCTCTTCCTCTCTCACTTGCTCAGCTCACAAATGAGAATGTTCTGTCCTCACACCCTCAGTCCCTTCTTTTATCCTTCAACCAACGACCTAACAACCTTGAGATGTGTGCCCATCCATGCTCTCAATGGCTCAAATTTGAGGTTGCCTCCTTTGGTTGGACCCCACATTCCACTAAGTGGTGTGCCCCCCTTGGTAGGGTCCCACACAACACTAAGCAGGGTGCCTCCTTTCCTGGGCCCCACGATCCACTCAAGACTACATTTTTTGCTGATTAGCCTAAGTCTGATTTAGGCTGAGATCATAACGTTGATTTGGGCCTTGGTGTGTCCATCAATTGGCCTAGGACACTTAGGCACAACTGAGACACCTCACGAGCTAAAAAAAAACTAACAAAAAACACGGTTTGTAGCCAACTGCATATCTGTGATAGTGTTGTGTCTTGAAAGAGGAATTTCCTCAGCTGCACACCTCTAAAGTTTGCTGTCAATTTTATAAAGAATTTAGTCGCAAAGTTCCTTGACACTAGATAGGTACATCAATTCCAAATGGAAGCCTAAATAACGGATGATATGTTCTGGCTGGAGGAGTTTCCATATTATAACCTCCCGGCCTTGACATACTCCAACCAAAACATATCATCCGTTATTTAGGCTTCCATTTGGAATTGATGTACCTATCCAGTGTTAAGGAACTTTGGGACTAAATTCTTTGTAAAATTGACAGCAAACTTTAGAGGTGTGCAGCTGAGGAAATTTCTCTTTCAAGACACAACACTATCACAGATAGGCAGTTGGTTGCAAACCGTGTTTTTTGTTAGTTTTTTTTTTAGCTAGCTGGGATATTATTATAACCTAGCTATGATATTATTCAGTAAAATCAATTTTTATTTGGAATTAATACCCTGGTGCTAGGTTCAAAAAATCAACATGGTATTAGAGCTGAGACTCTGAGGAAATCAGGAACACAAGATCAAGATTTGGCAGCGAGAATATAGGTCTGTGCGAATTGTTTTAGCTGCGGGAAAATTTAAAAAAAAAATTACAATTGTATGGCTTCCGCCACCGTACGACTGAGTAATTGGCCTGTAGATTGATGGTTGGAGTGGTCGTGCGCTGCGTATTGAGCGGGTAGGAGAAGAGGTCGACACCAGACTTGGGCTCAAGTGAGTGCAGAAGGAGTTGCACTATCTGGAGGAGGCCGCGCGAGCTATTATAGCTGTCGGCTGTTGCAGAACAAAACAAAAAGCAGGAGCGACTAGTAGACAACAGATCCGACTGTTCGTGAGGCTGAGTGGAAGACGTGGAGCAGGTTCGAGTCGAGGGGACTGGAAAAACAACGACAACATAAGTAAACTCGATGGAAGGCGTGTGAGCATTGGGAAATACACCGGTAGAGGGAACTGGTGGCCTAGTCGCCAAACAGAGCCTCCAACAGACATAAATCGCATGGGTAGTGTGGTTCGAGGGCCAACTAGGCTGAGGAGAGCTACCAAAGAAGGGTGCAGCCACTAGGAATAAGAGACCTGCGGGTTGAGGCACGCATGGGACAACATAGTGGACGAATCAGGGGTGTAGAGCCGCCGAGGAATCGTGTGGAAGGTATAACCGCCAAGCCCAGCAGAGCCAAAGAAAGGTCGTGCTGGTGGCAGAGGAACCAACTGCGGGCTCCAACAGTAGCCAACAGGCCAACCACCAGGCCAGCAGGACAGCAAAACAGTAGGTTGCTAGCAGGGCAGTAGAACTGCCCAACAGGGACAAGGAAGCCGCGGGGAGACCCAACAAGGGTCGGGCAACAACCAACAGGGCCAGAAAATTTTTGGGGCAGCTCCAGGCAGGAATCCGGGCAGCCAGTGAAAGTCTTCAAAGAAGGATCTGAGCGAGATGGCAGGGATAGCTTTTTGTTCAGAGGGAGCAGTCAATCAGGTGGATTGGAGAGCAACCATGATAACAGATTTGGTAGCGAAGACAGAGCCACCTCCAAGTGATAGAAGTACCTTTCTCGCTAAGAGGGAGTGTTGATGTTTTTAGTAGCATTGGACAGGTACTTCCACGTCGGTCCGTGTCAACATGTGGGAGTCATCATTATTACCTCTTAGAACCTCAGGATTCATTTTATTAAGTGATTAATAAAGTGAATGTACTTTTGTAATTAATGTGAGTTTAATTTAATTAAATGCCTAGGTATTTGGCATTAGTAATTAAATTAAGTCCTAACTGTTAGATCCAAAGTGAACGCGAAATTAGATCTCAACTGTAGATCACTTTAGGAGATCTAGGGTTTTGGACTTAGAGTAAATTCAAGGTTATAAAAGACAGCCTATGTGAGAGGAGGAGACACAGTGATGGTACACAAAGAGTGAGTGAGCACTCAGGTGTGCAGGGGCAGGGGCCGAGGAAAGGGTGCAAGGTGGCAGCAAGGAAAGTAGCTGCCAGCAAGATCAAAGAACTGATCTTGCTGCTTTTGTATTTCCTCAGAAGGGCCATTATCCCAGGACAGAAGCCTTGATTTTATTTAATGAAATCATCACAGATCTGGTTTTTCTGCAAGGTTTTTCTAGGGGTTGTTTACCTAGAAATATCTTGTGCAATGTGTGTTTTGGTTTCTTGAATTTGCTTCCGCTGATTTAATTGTTTCGTTGATAACCTAGCTGTGATATTATTCAGTAAAATCAGTTTTTACTTGGAATTAATACCCTGGTGCTACGTTCAGAAAATCAACAATCTGTTATATTAATGCTGCAACATATACAAGAGAGTGATCCCGAGGCAGCTTGCCGAAAATCAAGTACCACTCTCTCACCTTCATTGTATCACATTAAGATATTTATAGCACCATAAATGGTTATGGTGAGTTAGCTATGTAATGTTTCTGAATGTTACATATCACTAACCTATACATAAACATTATAGGAGTTCATAATTTATTCATCCAACACCCCCCTCAAATGAGAGCTCAAAAATTTGCTCTCAACAAAAACCTGAACCATTGCCTGCCATTCCCCCAAAACCTGGACCGGACAACTTCTCTCTTCCAGATCTGGAACCTACCGTTGGTGCTCCATCAAGTTGCCACTAAACTCATGTATCTTCGTATTGAAGGTAGAATTCCCTTACGTAGCCATCCAATTGAGCAAACCACCACCGGTGCTTTATTAAGCTTTCATCACCCTCATGTTGAAGGTAGAGTTCACCAAGACAACCATCCATACCGAGCATCCCATCTTTAGTTTACTTTTTCTGGAAACATGTCTTTCAAGTTGCCAAGAAGTCCATCCTCATCCAGGTCCAGCAGCCAGCTACTGTTTTCTTCAGTTAGGCTGTCCTATCTCAGGTCCAACTACTTTGTTTCTTTATCTTCAGGGGTATTGTTTGCTCTTGGTTTCCACATCAACCAGACCTTCTCTTGACTAAAAATTATTGTGACCAGAAAAAGCAATTCCAGGCAACTAATCTTCATATTTTTGTGAGTAACACATTCATTTACAACTTCAAGAACAACCATATAACTTCAAAGACATAAAATTTATATAAACCTGCACTCCGTGTTTGATGCCTTCAGCCTGCCCAATCATGCCTGCAAACACATTTGTTTTCTGGCATCTGGGTCACACTTCTGGTGCTCATGGTATCTAAAATAATTGCATCTGATATCCAAATGTTCTGATGCCTGTGGTATGCAAAATTCAAATTCACACAATTTGGAAACATATTTTGCCTACAGTGACTATGCTGGTTATGGAAGTGTTCAATTTCTATTAAACGGTGGGATATGCACTTTCTCTCTGTTTGTGATGTCTGTAACAGTTTTGGATTGCAATATCTTCTGTGTCTGCCACATATCATGTCTTTCTGCAACTGTATTTGCAGCCTTGTGTCTGCCCTATGCTCACTGCAACGACACTCTTGCAAAAAACTGTTCTTGTTTGGCATATGTCTGGTGTGAATTCTTTGAATTCTGCGGCCCTTCGATTTTCTCTGTGGGTGTTCTGCAAAATCTATGTTTCTAGTCTCTTGTCTTCAGGATTTATGTGCCCTGCTGGGCATCTTTAGTCTGTAATCAACATTTCGGTCTGCAACCCACTATATTCATGTAGATGTATGCTCAAACTCTAACTGTGTCAGGGCACTGCTAGAATTTGTCTTCAGAGTCCAGACTCATGTAATTATGCTATAATTTGTCTCCAGCCACTTGCTGTTATTCTTCAATCTGAACATCACTGTTGTATCTTCAATCACACCGACAAGATGTGACTCAATTTGGATGCCAATGCTTTGGTCTGCTTTCATATTTGGGCCATCATTGTGTGGGTGTAGCAGATGCTGCTGCTGCCTCACATTTTTCTTCTGTTGTTTTGGTTTCTGGTGCCATTTGAAACTGATTGTTTTCATTTTGTTCTTGAAACTCGAAAATGGTGCTGAGTATGGGCATCATTGATCATTTATCGTCAATTTTGCTCTTTACATATTTTTCTGAAGTTTTTACATTATAAAAACCTTTCTGTCTTGATATGTCTATCTTCCAAATTCAACATTCCAAATAACTTTTAAAAATAGATTCCATCTTTCCTTTTAAGTTTTAATCATCTCACACTTTCTTCTGTCCTTCATAATAGCATTTGGTCAAGTTCAAACACCTAGATCTTCATAGGTCCCACTCAAACATCCACATGCCAACATCTAAGCTACCAATGCTGTCTAAATCCCAATGCCCTCCTCCAGCTCCAGGATGCAAAATACTCCTCCTCCAATGCAGGGTGTTCTTCAAGCAAGCGACCATCTCCATGTGGCCATCATGTAGAATGTTAACAAGCTGTCTGAAGATCTCCAATGCCCCAGGGAAGAATATCAAGCAAGCACCCAACTAAGGTCAAACAACCACTGAGAGTAAGCCATCTCCAATGTGCAAATCCATCATGGATCATCTCCCATGTGCATTTCGATCATGGACCATCTAGGGGCTGATCATACACCATGCACAATGGACTAGCTGATCATGGATAACCTTGCTGAAAATAAACATCAATCCTCTGACAATAATAGGCAGTGAAGAACCCAGAATGACCTGCATGTGGAGTGCTTTCTTTTTTCATATTTTGCATGATATAGGGTTCAAAACAGACCCTGAAGTCTGCACCATGATCCTGCCTAGGATAAGAAGTTTATGAGATAAGAGTAACCTGCAAGTGATATGCCCTCTTGAAGGCTAAATTTGGCATGGAACAAGTCTCAATTAGCACTGAAAACAGGGTCGCTCCTGCTGGTCCACATCAGCATTCTCATCCTCCACAGTCAGCGCCCCTCCTATTCTGAAATGCCTCCTCAAACTTAGGAAAAAGCTCTGCACTACAGCACACTAAAAGGCCAATAATAGCAGGTTTCTGGATGTGAAACAGATCTCAAATTAGGTGCCTGGTCCCTTTGCTGCCCGGAAATAAAAAGTGTGTCTTCCATGTGCTGGGTGGATTCGGCATGAAAAATCAGACAGCTATTAATAGCAACTGTACCCTCGTTGTTCTATATTTAGGATGTCAAGTCTGGGGGAGATGGTACCCAGAATATCATTCAAGTGATGCACCCAAACTGCTGCTAGTATAATGCTTGTGAGCCAAAATAGCCTACCTAAAAGATAACAGAGGTCCTCCTTCCTACTGGTCATAGATAACAGGACAGTGCAGCTAAAGCCTAAAATGATCATAGTAACAAAGAGGACAGCACGCTTTATCAAATCTGCATGCTCCATGAATCTTATGGTGATTAACACGCTGAAATTGGATCTCTCAGAACAATGCTTTTGTTCAAACAATGAAGGTGCAGGTTAAATCTGGGTTGAATTTCCTCCAAGAAAAGCACCATTGTTGACTCACAGTAGCAGCCCTAACAGGTTTGCTGAACAGACTTCATTTATGTTTTAGTGGGACTCTATACATCAGCTTGTTTATGCAACAGGGCACATCATAGAAGATGATGATCGAGCCTTTGAAATGAGCATCCTCCATCTTATATAATGACCAAGCTATTCAGCTCCAGAACAGTGAAAAACAGGTCGCCCCCCCATTGATTTGACAATCTCTTACACGAATGAAAAGAACAGGGGGCATCTTTTGGTGCCAAGGAAGACTGCTGTTTTTGTTTATGATAGAGGCTGCTAGGAAATAAGGTTTGGATTGTAAAAATTTGCTACAGGAATAAGTCTAGCAGTGCCCTAATCAGCACAGTTCTCATGGTAAGGCTCAGCAACCAATGTGATACACCGTGACTGATTTTGTTCTCTGAGACCCCAAACCAAGTTGCATCCTTTACCTGATACATGCATGGTACTCACTTCATACTTGACTTCATGAAAACACACAACAGTTCCTTGAAATTGAATTGTAGCTCCACAACAGTCACTGATATGTATTTCTGCATAGATTTTCCTGGTATAGTATCTGACTCCCCTGCCTCTTGAAGTAAATCCTGTAGGTGACAATTGGGAGACCAGTTTGACTAATCAAGGGCTGATTGCAGCACTGAAAAAGGACCTGACTTTACCTTGTTCAGCAACCCATGTGATACACTGTGACTGATTTTGTTCTCTGAGACCCCAGACCAAGTAGTATCCTTTACCTGATACTTGCATGGTACTCACTTCATACTTGATTTCATGAAAACACACAACAGTTCCTTGAAATTGAATTGTAGCCCCACAACAGTCACTGAGATGTATTTCTGCATAGATTTTCCTGGTATAGACTATAGTATCTGCCTCTTGAAGTAAATCCTGTAGGTGACAATTGGGAGACCAGTTTGACTAGTCTAGGGCTGATTGCAGCACTGAAAAAGGACCTGACTTTACCTTGTAACCGATCCGGCTTCTTTCCCATCAAGGTTGTCATCGGCTGACTTCAAAACTCTTTTGAACCTGCTTTATAAAATTTCTGTTATAAATCCAGGAACAGTATTGATGCAGCAGATATACATATTGTTTGTCCCCTGAAACTCTGATCTTTGAAACATAACTAAAATTCCTGAAACTGGAATCTACATCTCTGAAAAGGGATCATGGCCATAAAACCCACTGTGAATGTGTCCATAAAACCCACTGTGAATGTGTCCAGAAACCATCGCTGCCAAATGATCAAGAGGGACTAAGGAGAAGTCCAACTTGATCCCAATTGTGCTCACTAACAATACTTGAAGGTAACACTTGAATTGACCAAGGGTGAATTCAGTGTTAACACAAATATACTGTTATCTATTTCTGGAAAAGACAAAGTTTTTAAAAATAGTAAGTGCTAAAAATAGTGGAATCAATAATCCTACAGAATCTGCTTGTAAATCCGATGCATTGGGAAACTACTAAAAGTAGAATGCTAGAAGCTCGCATTGATAATTTGCTAAACATAGCACAGGATGTGCTGTCCCTCTGAAACACTGATCTTTTAATACTCCCCAAAACTCATATATTACAACTTTGGAACAAGGTAGGGCTGGAACAAAACTCTGCGACAAGGTACCCATATGGCTAAGGTACTAATAAACCATTGATGCCAACTGGTGAACTCTAATGTTGAGTTCACCTCTAATGATATCCATGAACATATGCTGGAAAATAACACCTAGATTTATGAAGGCAAATCTGGTGTTGACAGGGCCATCTTGACTCATGGAATAGGCAGTTGTATCTCCCCCAGATCTCATAATAGATGGGGAGCCTGAAGATGAAATGTTCCTCAGACTCGACCTCTTGCAGATGGCATAGCTAACATCTTCTCTCCTCTCACGGGCTATAGTGCAAGTAAATTCGATGCTGTTGAGACTTGAGAGCCTACCTTGAACTATCTAAGTTGGACCCTAAGGTCATGAGACCAATGATGCCAAGTATACTCAGGGTGGACAATAAGACCATCCGTCAGCAATAAAAAAATGTTCTAAGTGGAAGGGCGTCATAGTCCCAAGAGCTTGGGAAGGGAGATCCAAGTAGCATGTCTGTATTGTGAGTCGATGCCATCCTTGATTGCCATGTTGATCTCCTGATGGAGGGGAAGAATGTGGTTAAAGGCATCCAAAGAATTTCTGAAGGGGGGAGGCACTCAATGTTGAGATTTGTACCTTGGGAGGTGTTCCCCATGTGCTTTTGACCTCCTTAGCACATGAGGGAAGGACATGACACTTTGTACCTAGTACTTTTGTCTATTTTCACTATGACTTTGGATAAAGTGAATTTTGGTCACTTTTGGCCTAGGTTACCAGGAAACGGATACGGATCCGCAAGATTTTTGAAAAGCCAGGATCCGGATATGGCGGGGAAACGCCATGTACAAAAAATATAATAATATTTTAATTTTTTTTTAAAATATATTCAAAGTTAAGAATAAAAAACATTCATGAATCACAACATTAGAACTGATATCATTAAATAATTTGTAATTATGTAGACTGAAATCATGATGCATCATCTCATATAAAAAGGGTAATAGTAAATACAAAATT